>BMAO01019647.1:0-106864 GCA_019973975.1 Trichonephila clavata | reverse complement strand
GCCCAAGCGTTTAACCTTTTAAAATTCTTCTTTACAACAATATAGATTGCACATAACAAGACATGTTCCGCGGCTCGTCCAGACCACAAGAACAAATATCATTACCAATAGTTAAACTCTAAATAAATAGTTTTAAAATTACCATGTCCTGTTAGAATCTGGGATAACTTAAAATCAGTAACAAATTTCTTACATTTTAGCCAAGTTGATTAATTGTTGGTAAACTTTAGTCCACAAAGCTATATATTCATGCTTGAATGCAGAAAGATTGATATACAGAGAAAATCGTTTAACACAAACTGAGGAACTGAAGATGTGTAAAGAGATATTAAATTAAAAGATAGACCAACAAATAAAGTTTACTAGAGTACATTTTATTTACATAGGAATGTATACATGCTTGTATTTAATAAAAATCAATAAAACAACAAAATTAACGAAATTTAATTTTAAAAATTTGAAAAACAAAACATTTATTGAGTTTTTGGGAAATAATCTGATATTTTTCAGCATCAAATTGTCAACAAATCGTTCCATGTCGTTCATTTTGTTATTCATTTAACGATAAAAGTGCTCAGCCAACTGCGCATACTTTATTGATGTTCCTCATTTCGAATGACGTGGAACAAAAGGCTATGTATTATTCATTTCATGTTCACCATTGGAATCAATGGTATTAATGATATCTTTTGAGCTTTGAACAAACTCCAGAATGTCCTAATTGGACTTCTACACACATTAACATCATCTATTGCAACGAATTATTCTTATGAGGAACAGAACAGTCCAATATTACAGAAAAATAATGTAAAACCACCTCTCTTTCATTTCACACCCCTCTTAAATCTCTGGTGTTTTTCTATTTCGTCTATCCACAAAAGGAACATTCGTTGCTGATTTTCCGTGTTAAAATAAAACAATGCATGAAGAAAAATACATTGAAGTTTTGACGAGACCATTGCATTATTGCGTGCTAACCGATATTTTGTTAAGCGTTTGGCGTTAAATGTATTTTACTGTATTATCCATACATTCACGGCTGTTTTAGTTATTTTCGTATTTCCCATGAAAGCTCTTTGTGTAAACTTCCAATTTCCATGAATTATTTAAAAGTTTGTAATATATTTTTGTATTACAAATTTTTATATAATTTAATTCCTCATTAAAATAAGGAAAAATATATATCAATTTAATCGCCAAGATATACTATTTAAAGCAATAAATTCATCAAAGCTTTTAGAAAAATAATATTTCTTGCATATTTACTTTTTGCTGAAGATTTTAATATATCTATAAAATTATTTTCTCAAATTGCAAGAAATTTACTTTGAACAAGTTAGCTCTAAATATGATTATGGTAAAGTATATCCTAAAAAAAGGATTCTCCAAAATCTATTACAATTTAGCTAGAACTAAATATAATCAGAAATATGCTTCATTTAGTTGAACTTAAATAATGCCACCTACACCAGGCGTAATTTTATTATGGATAGTTTTATATACTGAAGGAACTATCGTGGATTCAACATTGTAATATGAGGTACTATGACACTAAAAGTCATATACGGCCTCCTTTTTGTATGTTCCCTTTCTTGCTATTTCTTGCAACTTCAATTGCATGAAGAATATTTGAGATGAAAATTTGGACAAACTTGTTTAAGTTTCCGACTATTGAAAAAGGAAGGTTTCCAAGTATTTTTATCTAAAGATTAATTGCATAATTCACACAGATTATACACACTGCTTGACAATTGCTAAGGAACAAGTGATGGCGTGTACTGCGTCTCAAGACAGCCGACCAATAAAGTAATTTCAAGTTCAGATGGCGTAGTGGTCTGTAATTCCGCCACTGGCCAAAGACAGTGCACAAGCCTCATCATTCCACGAAAATTTCTGTTATTTGATGTTTGGCGAAAATAGAGCTGGATGTTAAAAAGATTTTGCAGAAATTCTGCTTGCTCCTTGCACAATAAGAGCAGAATGTCAGCAAGACATCATTTCAGTGACTACAATCGTGGACGAGCAGTTGGATGATCAAGCGGGTCACCACCAGAAGCAAGCGTAATGGGTATATCAAAGAGTCATCTCGCGATTAAAGAAGGTCGCTGAAGATGGAAATGCTTATGAAAGCATGCCGGGGATCGTAGAAATGCCAACCCTTGTATATGATTAAGTGGTCTATATGACTTGTGGCCTTTACACGACTTGCAGGTCCACGGCCGTGAAAATAACAAATCCAAGAGGTGTAAGCGGTCTAAGATAGCCTAAAACCTGATTGCATTCTTAATTAGATAATCTAATAAAGTGTGTTTACTATCGGTTTAACAGCTTCATTTACTAAATTTATCAGTTACTTAACATAAGGACAGAATATATTTTATTAAAAGATCCATCATTTGGTGTTTTGGCCAGAATCGCTAAAGGGTATAAACCGGCATCGTGAATTTTAACAGTTTCAATTTGTCACACCTGCCAGAAAATGAGGTTTTAACCAGTGTTCGTTATTTAAATGCTCATCAGGTTTGAAATCCAGCTAGGAATGCTTTGTGATCATGGTAATATCAAGTAATGAATTCATGTTGTCACAAAAATCAAAAGAAAATGTCTGATTACAAAGGAACTTGTTTAATAGCTCCTAATGAAGATCTTTAAAGTGGTTAGAAACGAATGTTGGTAATTTAGTTTTAAAAGATATACCTGTTATTTTTCACCATGGTCATCTAAGAAGGTTTACTTTTCTAGAGAGGAGGAGCTGCATGGTTGCCAATTCCAAATAAAAACAGAGAAAAAGCCGATAATCCCACACCAATAATCAAACCGCCCAATTTTTCCACCCAACCTTGTTGCTCGCTATTTTGGCAACAATTGTTAATATGTTAAATTAAAATGAATAATTCACTCACACATGTTTCTTTTAAGTTTTAAACACTACTTAACTCCAGTTGTTATAAAACTTTTTGGCAAGTAAAGCAGGCCAGCGTCAAAACATTTAAGTGATAAATTGCAAATTTAATACATTCAGTAAGTAGGGCTCACACAAACCGAAAATATGGAAGGCCTGCGAGACAAAGTTAGGTTTATGCTTAGATCGTGATGTAGCCTTTGGCAAAAGGAATAGAAATTTCACCTGCTCAGATAGTTGCAACTTTCCAACGTTACCGTACGCAGAGCCGCAAGAACTACCACGGCGATTAAATGCTGGTTTGCACGGAAGCTCGTCGTTGATTCCACTTCACCATGCCATCGTCGAGAGAGAGAGAGTACGTTGGTGTAATTGCCATGTTGGTTGGGATCACGAGAATTGCTCTACATGGATGTTCTGACGACCGTCAGTGTGACAAGTGATTCTGGCCACCAGTTACTGTGTAGAGAGCGTGTAACACGGTATGCACTAAAGTTTGTTTGTGAACGCGATCGGTACGATCCAGGCGTGATGGTGTGTGCAGATATCATACACGATGCGCAGTTCACCACATCTTGAGGACGGCGTTAGATCGCAACGGTATTTCAGAGAGATAATTCTTGATCTATATTCATATATTTAGGGGTGCTGTAGATCCAGACTTCCTGTTTATGTATGACAGTGCGCGGCCACCATAGAAGCGTTGAGATATCGAGCATACTGCAAAGTGAAAATATTCTCCGTATGTAATGGCCTGCTTACTCACCCGACCTAAATCCTATTGAACATGCTTAGGATGCTCTTGGTAGACGTGTTGCACAAAGAACCATCCTTCCCGATACAGCGTAAGAGCTCAAAACCGCCTTAAAACAGAAGTGGGACAATATCCCCCAAGACCCATCGATATTTAGTGAAGAGCATGGAGAACTTTCTCACCGTGTCCGTAATCAACACACATCTTACTAAAGTACACATGTCTGCGTCATTCTGGCCTGAAGATCAATTCTTTGTGGCCGTTTAGAAATCATCCAAGGAGCATCTTTATTTGCTTTTACATTGATGCGACGATATCTGGACCATTTGCACTATAATAAATGCACATCGTCCATTCTAAATATGTATTTAGTTTCATTCTTCAATCATTGTCTATTCTTAATTATTCCGAAAAATATAACTGTTTCTTAGCAATTGTCAAGCAGTGTAGTTATAAGAACAAATGTTTAGTTTTGTTCATAAAGATTACGTAACAGGTAAGGTCCGTAAGGGTAGTTTTTTTTCTCACATTAACAGAATAATTATATATTTTATTAATAATCCATTGATTTTTATGTACTACAATTTTTGCTATCAGTTATGATAAATATTTGTAAAATTAACTCTTATTATAACGTATATATTTAATGCATGAAATAGATTCAGTAGAAATTAATTTTTAAATTTAAACGAAGTTTATATATGAAAGTTATGACTAATTTAACTCTCTGAACCTATGAAACCTTACAAAAGGATTTAATAAAACCCGTTATATAATTAGAAGTATAAATTTACGTTCCAAAAGCATCTGAATAACAAATGGCTTTTAAAAATTGCCGTAATTACTCGATCAATAAATAGCGAATACATTAATATGATTTTGAAATGGCTAAAATTGTTAAAATCCTGATAGTCATGTTGATAGAGTGACTCAGCGCGAGCTCAGCACAACAGGCAGACTCGGTGAACGGAACACATGTTTTTGACATCCATTCCATCATCTCGACTTCGAACGTTTTATTGATCTCTCGCGAAAAGCAACTTAATTGCCAATCGTGGCTAAAACGCATCGAAACAGAGCCAATTAATGCATTACCCTTAATGAAGTTATCAGTCAGAAGAATGATAACCCTTCTATTGGAATGAAACGAATGGTAATTAATAAAATAGAAGGTTTAAGCACAGAAAATCGTCTGCGTTCTATATATATGGTGGTATATATATATATATTTTTATTTAGCGGCATCGGAGTGGCATCGATAAAATCGAAAGGGAGCGTTTTCCCGCCTTTTTGAAAAGGAAAAGAACAAAAGAAGAATGGATGCTTGGCACTGTAACTGGCGAGGCAACGAAACCACCATATGTTAAGAAAGAAAGTCGTTGACAAAGAATATGGCGTTCCGGAAACTTCGAAGTATTTAGTGTTTGCAATGGGCCGAAATAGATGTCCTAAAGTGTTTACGAGGAATAAACTGAGTGATGATTTAGTGTTCCGATGACGAATCCCGCGTAGGGACTTTTTGACACTTTGGAGACTGTTTACGGCCTCGTACTAAATGGGACTCGAAATTGAAAATTTTTAAGCCAATTTTGAGAGGATTTTAACTTAATCTTGACGGAAAGCAATGTTTGCATGGTGTGTTATTCTGTTTTTATGGGAAGATTAAAAGTAATGATAAAATTCTTTTTACAAATATAAAGCTATAATTGGAACATAATTTATTTGTACTGATATTATTGTTATTTGATTTTTAAAGAGAAAGCCAATTTAAAAAGGATATATTGTTGTTTCTGGGTAAAAGCTTATGCGCGCTATGTTTTATGACTGTTATTTTAGTTGCAACATGTAGTGGCTTGTAAAAATGCGCGAAGCAATTTTAAAATACAAACAAAGAATTTAATCTGTACCTTTATTTGTCTTACAGCAATTTAAAGGAAAGGTTTAATTGTGAAAAATATCATTTATAATGATATTTGTGTTATTCCCGAAATGCACGTTAGAAATCAAAGCATAAGAAATTAAATAAGACTAAAGTTTTTAAAAGTCATATACGCGAGGTCCACGAATGCTATGTACAAACTTGGAGAGGAAGTAGAGAACACCATGAGGAGCCATAATTACGTAGGAAAGCATGGGTGGAAATCGATAGGTGGCGCTGGTGAGCTCGTCGGTACATGTAGCTTCATCAATAATGATGGACAGCGTGATGAACATGAACGTTATACGAACGCCGCCGAGTTGGCGGATATTCATCATCTACGGCCTAGCTTACGGAACAGACGTTCTGTTCATTGTATGGAGAAAATATCCAACGAGACGGCAACCGAATCATCAAAGTTCGTTCAAAAACAGAACCTGGAAATTAGAGCAACGATTGACGATACACGCCCGTCAATCATGAAATGGATTTGGTGGCACGAGTATCATTTGCTTACATGATCCGTGAAATGCCTGGTATTGAACAACCGCCTTTCGCGTCGGTGGCCGCAAAAGGCGATGCCAATGGCGGTACCAACCTCTGTGATGCTTTTATTTTATTTATTATTCTGTGTGTGTGTGCGTGCGTGCGTGCGTGTGTATGCGCGTGCGTGATAAAGCGTTTACACTACGTTCCAGCCGGGCCTTATTGTCTTTGTGTTCTATCTCGTTAAGATATTCGCCCATGCTTCCGATGTAATCATGGCTCCTCAGGATGCCTCACCCCTAAGTTTGTACATGGTATCTGGGGACACCCTGTATATTATGGGGTGATATATAAAACTTCATTGTGTAATTATTTTAAGGTAATTTCACCCAAACTAAAAATACTGTTTCTTTTTAAAATTACTTTTTAATTTAATATTACAAAACGGCATTTAGAAATACCTAGAGTTACATTAAAATATGTACATCAAAACTAGTGGCAAAATCTCTTAAAATATTACAATAGCTATTACCAATTTTAAAAAAGTTATGTTTCTTTTTTTTTAAATTCATTTTCTTTTTATTGTATAAAATATTTAGCTAGGTCCTCTGTGTCAATTTTATAGGTTATTTTGCTTTATCTGGACGATTCCAAACCTTCTAACGTAACGTTCATCACTGGTCGGAGAGTAATTGAAATAGTTAAAAATGAAAATAAAGCTGTATTTAGTTTTTGAATACTTTTTATAATTGTAAATAGTATTTTGTTAACTTTTTAAACTATATTTGTTAATATTTGAAATTGTACTTGTTTAAATCTGGAAACAAGTTTATTCTAACTTTTTGATTTTGCCAAATTGGCAATAGTTCATATTGTTGACATTGGCTAACCTCCAACGTTTTGACTAGAGAGGCAGCTAAGCCTAATGAATAAAAAGAGATTGAATAATTGTTATGCAATTTTACTATTTTTTTAACAACAAAGGACCAGCACCTAAAATATCATTTAGCCTGGTTTAATGAAGTTCTATTGCACTATAAAAGAATTAATTCTATTTAGGAATAAAATTATAATAAAATTTAAAAATTTCTTCTACTATTCGAAATACATTAACTTAATCTGTAACACTAAGTATATATAATTACTCACTAAATCTTACAAGTTGAAATGATGCTTCTGTACTTTTAATAATAGATCGTCTGCTTCTGAAAATATTTTTAAGCAAATATAAATTTAGATATACTTTTTATATAAATACAATTTGAAAATTTTACATTGACTTTCAAAGTTTTTATGAAACTATATTCTGCATGCGTCAAGATTTTCAACATTTATATACGTAATGCATCTGTGTGTGTGTGTGTGTGTGATTCATTAATATTCACATAAATTCTTAAATATGTGTTGCAAATTTGAAAGCGATAATATTTAGTGCTTATCGAAACAAATCAAAAATAATTCTTAATTTCTACAAGGGTGATCAAATGAAAAGGTACGAAACGACACGTGGTACAAATATAGACTTTATTCAAAATATACACCATAGCTGAGCACAACGATCCACTGATGAACAAGCCGCAGATTCCTTGTTCCCAGAATTCCTGTGGCTGTGACGAGACCCAGTCCTTCACAGTGTCCTTGAGTACGTCGTCCGAGTTGAAGCGCTTTCCTTTCATGTGTTTCTTCAGTGGACCAAACACATGGAAATCGCAGGGTGACATGTCCGGACTGTAGGACGGATGGTCCAACGTCTCCCATTGGAACTTGTCCAGTTCCATTTGTGTGACTCTGGAGACGTGTGTACGCGCGTTATCATGGAGCAGAACCACACCCTCCGTAAGCAGCCCGGTCTTTTGTTCTTGGACCTGCGTAGGCGTCGGAGTGTCTCACAGTACACATCGGAGTTAATGCTTTTTCTGTGCTCGAGTAATTCTGTGCTCGCATCATTTGGACGCCGCTTTTTATAAGAGCCTTTGCTCTCTCCTGCGCATGCGGGCACCCGCGTATGATCCGATCCCAGTCAGAGTCTCCAATGGCATCCCGAGATGTCTCGCTACATTCTCTCTTGCGGAATATGCAAATATTAACTGTTCATTTTATGTTTTCGTACTTTCATTGATCACCTTGTATTAATGCAAATGAATACACTGAAATGCTGTTAATGCAAGGTAATGTTAAAATTTGAAAAAATTATTTAAGAACAGCTTCCATTAGTTTCATTTCATAGAGAAAACATAAATGTCTTTTGAAATTAAAACTGAAAATATGTAATATTTGTCAAAAATCTTCATATTTATAGTACAAACAACTACAGTGTGCTCATCGCATATGCACAGTATGAATTTAATTTTCCTCGACCTTAAAAGACCATAACATTTGAATTAGAAAAGTAAAAAAATTTTTAAAGTTATAAAACCTTTTTCCAGATAGATTATTCTTTTTTAAAGCGCTTTAAAGTATTCGAATTTGAAGCGCGATTTTCGAAATCCTTGTTTAATGTAATCCTCTTTGGCGAGCATTTTAGAACGTGGCGCTATTTTTCAGTAGCACAGAAAATACGGAAATGTTCTGAGAAAGATTTAAAAAAAATCAGGTTTATTCTTATTAAATGCTGTATGTCATTTTGGGGGGAAATTCTTGTTTTATTAAAATCTTCTCTGGGACCTGTGTCAACGTTAAAAATGTTCTTTTAAACAAGGAAAAAATGTTAAAAAATTTGTGCTTTTTTACCTGGAAATAAAAGAATAGTTGTATGTATGAAAATAAAATTTAGAATTTGATGAACAGTTTTTCAAAATGCTGTATCTTTACGACTTTTGAACAAAATATCGATATTAAATAAAAACAGTTACTCAATTAGTGTTACTTAGTAACTTGTTTAGGACAAATATATTCTAGAAAATTACTCAGATTCTTTTAAAGAAAAGAATTTGTGTGTTTAGACATTAACTGTCTTTTTGAAACATAATTAACTATTAATAAACCAAATCAACTTCTCTAATTCCCATTCAATCCAAAATTACGAAATGGGCTAAATTCATAATAATTCCTGAGAAATGCAGTCACATATTTTCAGCCAATCAGCTTACACGCCTCACTATTGCCAAAATTTGCTTTTGCAGAAACTTTTCTTTTAAAGAATACATATTTTTTGACAATAGCAACACACATCGGTAAACAAAATGCACTTGATTTCAAAGTACCCATTTAATATCTTTTTTTTTTTACTTGGAAAAACTTTTTAAACACAATTATCAAATTTGAAATTGGTTCTGTATTTCACAATAAAAAGACAAATATTAGTCTAATATCAGCTTTGAATTCACTAGAAAACAAGTGGAACACGCGCTTAAATCAATAGTATAGCAACGTCTTTTAAATTTATGGTAATGACTTGGTCTATTAATTTTACTGTATTTTGAGTTTAAGTTAGCACCAGCTGAAACACAAAAGCACACACATTTATTATTCTCGAGAACAACAAGACCCTACGGGTTCTTAGCCTCGAAGTAACTGCTCGAAACTGAACCAGTAGGGTTGCCAGATACAATGTAAAATTTATATAATGAAACTCTACAGAGACAGTCGCAAAAAATTCAAAGAAAAACAAATGTTTGATATTTTATATATATTTCACTTGAATTTCAAATAAGTAATGAAATTCCTCCAAAATGTTTATTTTCATAAATCAAATTCAAATTTTTGTTGTTGTTGTTGTTGAAAAAACTTGCAGAAGAGAGTAACAAAAGTGGAACTCGGAATATAGTTCGAGTTTGAATTTGGATCCATTCTTTACATGAGGTACTAAAACACTAATTTTGGTTCTTTTTACTTCCCACAGTTATACTGCATGTAATTGATATTAATGATATCTTCGATAACACAATTCGAGGCTTTTTTGATCCCGTTATTTCTGAAACGAAAAATCCAGGGGATAAAATCTAATCAAGAAGTTACTTTGGCAGATTCTTCCTTGTTCCCGTGGCGACCAAAATAGGTCCTTTTTCTCGACCTGTAAAGCCAAAGAGGAAAACAATCCATTACCTTCGACGAAAAAGGATGGTTATAAAATTCCTTTTTTCTTTCGGGTTAATAACGAAAGGTCGTGAAGTAATAGGTTCGAAAATAAAGGGTGTATTCGATTTCTTTGGTTTTCGAAAGTTGTCGAAGAATTTGAGTGACCTTCTCACATTTGGTGCCTTACTAGTGTTTTGTTTTGATCGCGTTTCCTTTACTTTTCTGTTGTGGTGTCACAACATCTCCAAAATTTAATGCTTAACTTATTTTGTAATGGGATGAAAAAAAGAAAACGAAAGATCTCGAAGCTATGTTGGGTTTTAATGGTGAAGACGATAACCAATGGTGTACACATACTTCTTTTATTAAATGGGTTACATTTAAGGTATCCAACTACCCTAAAATTGTGAATTTTGTCAAAAATTGACAAAATGTTTTTTGATGTTATTTTATAGGCTATCTTATAAGCTTTATAAAAATACCAAGTTTATTATTTTCCGTTACTAGTACAAAAACTACAAGTGTTTTAATCAAAGCAGATGCCATTACTTGAAGCAAAATGTCTACTTAAAAACGCGTTTTACTCAAAAATTTTTTTTTTTTTTTGAAAATATTCAAACGGGGCCAGCGATTGCTAAAAAGGTTTTGAAAATAATTAACTGTGAAACTTTTTTGTGTATGTACTGTATAATACTAAAAGTGTTTTAACCTTCAGATTTATCAATCACTGTTTTATTACAAAATTTACAGTCCCTTATGTTAATATAATCACTGTTTTCTTAAGCAATTTCATGTAATAACTAAGATAAAGTGCTCTAGTTTTTGTAAAAATTAAAATATCTCTTATCCTGAAGGTCATTTCAAAAATGAATAACATAGCAACACATCAGAATTGAAAAATTGAAAATTTGTTCATAAAATTTTGGTACAAAATGGCCCGTGTTTATCTTATTTTTGTAAATTTTTACCCATTTTTTTCCCTTTTAGTAATAATATCTTCTTTTTCTCTTCTTAACAAAATTTTTACAATGTCGAAAACAAGTGTTGAAAAAAGAAAACATACAATTTTAATACAGAATGGTCACACCTACATTACTGGGTGGACCGCAATACTTTAAAAACATTATAAGTAGCCCGTACCCTGGAAAAGTCTGCCCACCCCTGCTCTAGAACAACGTTTTGCGCCTACATTGAACTAAAATCTCCTGATGAACACTTTCAATGGTGAAAGAAATTTTAGGAATGCATACATATATATTTGTTTCTTTTACATAATAACGCGAAAGAAAAATATTTGGTTTTCATATTTACCTACTTGAATTCCAGATTAAGTAGATAGTATTTTTAAGCATGAAAAAAAAGGCTACATTATAACCTGACTTTTAAAATGTGCAGAAGAATATTTCCGTATTTTTAGCAGAAATTATTGCAAAATAAATATTGCTATTGATATCTTGATACAATTTTAAAAGAATGCTCGATAACATCCAAAAATTATTTGAATAAAGTTTTATTAAAGAAACAAATTATGTATCCTCTTGTACGTCAATAATTGGAAGCAATTTCTAAATGAACATCGGAGCATGGGACCATACCGTATATCTGTCCAATAGACACATATTGCAATTGACAAAATTGGATTCCATTTTTGAATCTTATTATTCACAGGAAACGGTTTCTACTATTAGCTGGATATCGTTGCATTTGGCGACGTCTTCTGATTTGAAAAAATTTGTCGACGGTAGAATATGTAAATACATACTTTTACTACTGACTACCGAAATATAGATTGTATTTGTAAATTTCTAAGCATTCGTAAGAAAAAAAATAAATTTTGTAAATAATTTTTGAAATTTTTTATTTTATTTTAATCGATTTGTAACCCCCTGGTCCTATTCTCGGACCCGGCTAAGGTGTGTGAAGAAGTGAAGGACGACTCGACGTGATATTTTCTAATTATTTATTCAGAGCACTAATTAACTCAAACACAAATCAATTAATCAGATTAAATTAGATGTTTCCAGGTAAAGAGCAGGGGATTTGTAACGAGAGTCGCGTGTTCGGAAAATATTTCTAATAAATTGATCCACCTTTTGTGAATCTATCTTCTGCTTTAATAAATGATTTACACAGTAGCTATGTGACCAATTGTCACTTAAATCTCTTTAATAATTTAAATTCCTTAAACATTCTATCAATACGACTAATACCTGAACTGTAGATAGTCTTCCTATCTTCTACTTCTTAATATTTTGATCTCTTGGTAACTTCAATTAAACATCAATTTTCTTCTATCTAACTATCTCTTTCTCTATATCTCTATGTCTCTTCTATCTAACTAACTTACTAGCAAGCAAGCCTATACTATATATAATAGACTTAATCTGCATATCACGGTTTCTTCTTCAGAAAGGGTTGTTGATATTCATAGCCCAAAGATTTCCCAAGAGGGTCAGTGGAAGGACGCGTATAGTTCCGTCACAGATTTTTTTTGATGATGATGATGATGAATGGGACATAATCTTATCACCTAACTGTAATGCTTCTTTCTTTTCAGGCATGATGCGTTATAGCATGGCCAATGCATGCCGATGGGTCAAGTAGAGGACTACTGCCGGGACGATAACACCCCAGAGAACCGCACTCTGTTCTACCCGAACGGGGAACCCGTCGAAGTGGTGGACATCTACACGCACGTATGCCCCTGCGACGAAAACCTGCAGTGCGTCGACAACTTTTGTGCTGCAGACGAGTCCTACGAGAACAATTATCTCTACTAAAACTATTTTTTGAGACGAGTCTGGAAACAAAAATAAGGACTGTTAGGATTGCGTAGAAAGAAAAAGCGAGCCTGTTTTCAACTGGAAAAGGGGACTGTTTGAAATCTTTAGGAGATTCTTCTTTCTTACCACATTAAGTATTTCGTAAGATTTGTTGGAATTAGGTATAACATTCTTTTTATGAGAAGCATTGATACCTTTTAAGTACAAAGAATGAAAGCCTGTGTTTTCAAGTTTGTGATAACAGCCCCTTATGCATCTCTTATTACAAATCCAGGGACGTCTTAAGGCATGGGCCAACTGGGCCCTGGCCCAGGGCCTAGACCAAAATAGGGGCCTAGTCTCCTTTTCAACTATGCCTTTATAAGATAATGATTCGAATAATTTCAGCGGTAAAATGTTCTTCCAGGTTTTATTCTTCGAAAAACTGGGAATATTAGATAATACGTCAATTGGCTTCATGTTATGACCATCGTCCATGTATAGGCCTATGCCTACCACCATACACCATCATTACTTATTCAGTCAAAAGGCGGCCTGTTTGTGTGACTGTAAGTCATGTACATTTATTTGTTTCGGGTTATTGGTTGTTTAGTTTTTGACAACGTGTGCTATGTACCGTCTACTTTTAAGGATCATAAGGGGGGGGGGTCTACATTTGTGTAAGGGCCCAGGGCCTACATTTGTGTGTCTAGGACCAACTTCTGCGTAGGGGCCCAGGGCCTCAAGAAGTCTTAAGACGTCCCTGTACAAATCATTGGAAAGTTCTCATAAAAATTGCTAAATTTGCTTGGGGTGTACCAGTATTCTTATCATACACATTGAGTCTGTTATTTTTTTTATCTAAGGTAGCGAACATTTTAAGAATATGCTTATTATAGTTTTAGTAATTAACTGATTTTAATTAAGATAATTCATTCAAAACCGTCAATAACATCAACACATTAAAACCCAATTGTGAATTTGGTATTAAATTTATTGTAAATTTTTCAATAATTTGATTTTAGTTTTAAATTTTGATGTATATGAAATTTGTCGTAATGTAAGCATAATTTGTACACGTTATTTAGGTAAACTTAAATCTAAATTTATACCTTCGTTCTTGATATATTTAAAATTTTTGTTTTTAACAGAACTAATTGTGGTTTCGCTTCCGCATAATCCATATAGGATTCGGAACACAAATTGTACTGATTCTTCGTAATAATATTATCAGAAAAAAAGAATGCTCGATTCTCTTTATTGATTATTATAAAACCGTCTTTGTTTTTTTCTCCTGAACATAAATTCCCATACATTCCAATATTACTACAAATTTAATTAAGGAGTTGTTTCCATTATTTACGGTTTATTTTTATAATTCAAATCTTAATTACAATTTTAAAAACATTTAAAATACATTTTTACTTTATGAGATACTTTTGTAAAAAAAAAAATCTTCTCATTTAGGGAATATAAAATTCCATTTTTGTGAAGTTTCGCATTGTCAGAACATTTATTCATTTAATCTTTTTTTTTTCTAAGCTAAAAAACACGTTACAAAAGGCAAATTAGATATAAAATCTTAAAAATTCTGTAGTATATCAAATGTGCCATAAAAACCTTGTATTTTCAGAACCAAAAAGATTAGAATACGCATCTTGAAAATTTCTTTTTTCAGAATGATGGTCATACATCATCTGTTTGAATCACGCCATTTACGCATGGTCCACCAAAAATTTTAATGCTTGAGCTACGAATGTTAAATTTTTACCGTTTGCTCATCAGTCATGATATTGATTGTTTTATTGTATGCCTTTTTCCTTTAAAAAGAAGTTCAGTATCAACTAAAAGGTTCAACTCTTTTTCCAGTGTAAAAGCAAGACTCGCTTTTTTAAGAAATGAGACGTTTCGAAAATTAATCATATTACATTTTTTGCGGAAGAAAATTTCCAGACTTGTCAAAGGTTTATAAATCATTTCTTATTTATACCGATATTTGTATTTAAACTTATTTATATTGGATCATTTGTTACAAGAAAACGTATATAAAAGTGTAACTACTAAACTACTATAACGATCAGTTTCACAGAATTTTTTTTCTAGTTAAAATACATCTTTGCGTGAAGGTTATTTTTCTTTGAAATGACTTTTCATATATCGTATATTGTTTGAGTGTGTGTCTAATAGGATTTAGAGTAATGTGTATAATCTAATTAAATACAAAATAATGTATGAAATAGACGGAAAAATATGCTGTTTCATTTATTTGTTGTTGATTTCATAAACAACTAAATTCTTTCCCCAAATTTGGATATACATACAAAGCGTAGATGCCCTTTTTAAGTTTTTAAGTAATTTTTTTTAATGCTATTTCATTTTTTTGTAAACGTATTAATTCAAGTGTCCAATGCACTTTTTTTCATTATTGCACAATGACCATTTTTCTTGTATGTTGTACATATTTCAATGGATTACAGTACATATAACGCAGCTAACTGATATGTCATTACCACGGAGTGTACTCTAATTTTCAGCATTTAATATGAGAGTCATTGTTAAGCAGCTTTGATATACACATACCTGTTATTACTGTTCCAATTCCCACAAAACAAAGTGTGTGAAAACACTTCTTTCCAATTTCATTTCTTGTGAGTTTATTTCAGTTTAAAATTGTGAATTGTGTAAGAAGGTATATAGTATATTCTTAATAGAGAAAGTATGTGATAGATATTTGTGTATGTTAGTCATAGATTTTAAAAAATATGTAAATTGGACTAACAAAATGTATATTCAATTGCTTTATAAGTTCTATTTTGATTCAGTAGGCTTATAAAATCAAATTATGAATTAGCAAAACTTCAATAAGGCGTGTTTATATCAGCATTTGTATGCTGAAATGTAAAATTATGTTAAGAAAATTGTAATTTGGATTAGATTTTGCAATTATAAGAAGTTCTGTTAACGTATTGCACGCAATGTTATTTTAAAACAATTTTTGCTCAGCACACAACATCTGAATATGTTTTTTTTAATCGTAAGTTATATGTAGCTAAATTTGTACGGAATAAAATTATTTTGCACTTAGATATTAAAGCATAAATACACATTTAAAACAGTTAAAATTTCATGAATAGTTATAATTACCCATAAAAATACTGATAGTAATCTACTTAAAATCACTCTCAATTGCAGAATAGTTTCACAGAGATATAATTTCTGTGCCTTTCCTTGCAGCACTTCACAATTAATCCTTACTACGACAGTTCTATGTTAAGTGTTATTCTATTATTTATGAAGATTAAAATCAAATATATCACGTGACTGCTTCCAACACATTTGATACCTGACCTTATGCATAGGAATGTGTTTGTGTGTATGTTCTCTGTGTCCTCATCTGTACATAGATGCATTTTCTATATTATATTTAAATGCCATAGCTGTTGTCCTTCCTTTTTGCCAAATATAACGTCTTTGTGCAATCCATTCCATTATGAGGCCCGGTGCCATTTTTTGTATGACTCACCTTTGCTTTTTTTGTGTTGTCTGTGTGACATTTTGTGGTTTGAATAAATAAAGGAATTTTACTATATGCTTTGTCTCTTTCTCTTGTGTCTTCTTTTATTTTAAAGTTTACAAAAATTGATAGTGTGAGTTACAAGTTTGCAGGTATTTCTTTACATTCTAGCATCAAAATGGAATATCAGTTGTATTTTCGATATCTTTCAGAACTTTGAATACTTGTAATAAAATATATAAAGATTTTGGGTTTATTTCAGGGAATAAAAACAGTCCTTGGACTACATGCTAGCAAACACACAAAAACTTGTTTACAAAACAGCAGAAGTTTCCACAAACAAACCAGAAGCCAAAGCTGCTTTTCACGGCACCCATAAACAAGCTTTAAAAAACTCCAAATATTCGCAGAACGTTATTCAATTTTTTATAGGTCCAACTCAACTCTCAAAGTTCAGATTCTCGTACCTCTAACAAAATTGACTCCGACTGATTCTAAAACTCTTTTTACGTGCTCTTTGGTCGTTGGGACCCAAACCTCCAGCGAATTCTAGAAATATAAGAGAGGAAAATATTCACGAAATTTTTCGCTTTCAGTTGATGTCAAATCTGGCAATATCACATCAATTTGAGAAATTTCCCCATAGAAACCTATTTTAAAAACTAATATTCAGCTTACCTATAGTCCCTACCTTAAAAGATTCTTTTTAGCCTTACATTTTTAATTTTCAAGCATGACTGGACATATTTACAGTAAATTATAAGTAAAAAATGTATAATAATATGATTATAAATTTAGTGTACATATATTACGATATGCTACACAATATCAATATATCAAACTTTTAAACGTAAAAGAACATAATACTTAATATATAACCAATAATACAAAGAATTTCGTAATTTACGTTTCACTCAATATATCTTTATATATATATCTATAAATTAAAAATCTTGTGTTTTAATAATTGTATCTTTTTATTAGTGTAGTAAAGGAAACGGTTCAAATGGGAAACTGTCTACTCCTTTATACAAAGTTTATCAAATAAACAAAAATTCACACATTTTCAAAATTCTTCAATAAATTAACTATCTACGAAATAATACTGTTTCAGGTGGTATATTCACATAGTTTACAAAAATATGCATTTGTTGAAATCACATAGCAAGTAAAGAATAAGAAAAACGGTTTTAGATTAATTGTTATCATTTACATTTCATAAATCTCTAGAGAAATTCATAAGATTGGCTTCGGGTTGAAAACTGTCTTGACTCGTGAAGTCGTGCAAGAGTACTTGCATCTATCCATATCCTACCATTTAGGGCTTCAATTAGCCGCTGAATTTATGACTCAAAATCTCAGCATGTCAAGGGCACAGTATGAAGTTGACAAGCCGGTAAGAATATCGTTCATTTCATCATCCAAGAGATTCTTTAATATAAGAACACGCTATCTTTTGTAAAGCACACTCTACAGTAGATTATTTTATTAGACGGGGGGGGGGGGATGCAATACTTATTTAAATATAGGAGTGAATTAGAGCTCAAAATTTTAAGCTTTTGTGAGTAATTTGATTTGATAATTCAATCTAATTAGTATTTCATTAGTAGGTAGGAAATCTAAGCATTCAATTATTTCCATCACCAATAAATAATGCTATCTACAAACACAAATATAAAAGATGAAGGAATTTTTGTTTAAATAAATATTTTTGTAAAACAATTTTAAATTTTCATATATTCATTGTGTTTCCAGAGGGTGATTTTTTTTCACTAAATAAGTTTTAAATTAAATGTGTAATTAATAATAGCCAAAAATTATTCTACAGTCAGTTTTTATTCTTATAGTTACTCAAACGATCAAAACGGTCTCCAGGTGAATGACAATATCTCTGAAATATACAAAAATTAATTACATTTTAAGTTTAAACAACGTCGATTCTGTATTGCACTTCTTTTTCTCTAATTAAAAAAAAACATATTTAGAATAACACAAAAGATGCCAATTTATAAGAAATAAAACTTTAACAACAGATGATTATACATCACCAAAAAAATTAAGTAATCAGACAAATTAGAGTTACACGAATAATCAAATTAAGGCAGACGACAGTCACACATGTGTGTGGAAGAGAATTTTCAATTATACCTATAACTATTGTATAATTTAGTCCATTAAAAGAAGTTCAAAATAAATAAAAGAAATTTAAGTAGAACTAAATATTTCATAATATAAAACAAGATGAGTTTCCTGCAACACAGATAACTGAAAATATCAATAGAAAATATATACTTGCAGAAAAAAACATTTGATATGAAAACAGTTATATGAATATATTTTTTTAAAAAATGTAATAGAGTATATCAACTACTTTAGTAATCTTACTGTTTTGATACAGGCATGTTTTATTTCTTCTCACACTAATTACCTTTCAACTAAATAAACCTGAATTCGAACCATTCCTTATTTGAATGCCAAAATTAAGACAAATGATGAATTTTCCAGATCTAGGGCTTTCACTTAAATATGAAATTTCACTGTGCATTCAAGAAATCTCCTACTACGAAGATTAATTCAACTCTTGAGCTTGTCATTCACTCAGAACTTAATTAAATAAACTTTGCGAAATCTAAGTTCCGTTGGTTTCTACCATATTGTATTCTAGAATAAAATAAATAGTATACATGGTTCACAGAATATTGTTCTCAATCTGTTTATTTCAAAACTGCCAATTTATTATACTCAAATTTACAATTTTTGCAATGGTGCATAAAATTTATTATTAGGCTCATAATTTGATGACTAAAAAGTTACTTCTGAAGTTAAATTATACCAAAATACGCTATACCTGTGTTTGTTATGCAAACAAGAAAACATATTTAGCTGCTCTCTTGAGGCAGCATATAAAATAACTCCACTTATTAAAAAGTTTTGAAATTTAGATGGTGCGCAACTTATTTTAAATTATATAATGCTAATTTTTTGAATAATAATAATAAAAGGAATTATTTTAGAGAGTTATTCTCAGAAAATAAATATAAAGTATATTTCATAAGTTAATCCAATGCTCTTGCTTACTTATGAATCTGAATTTTTTAACACTCGCTAGAATTCCATAAATGGAAAAGATTCAAATACTTACAGTTTATTGAGCTTAAATGAAGTTCTAAAAACGATTAAAATAAAGAAAATCATATACAAATATTATAAATGTATTTGAAAAAAGTATAATTCCTTTATTCTTAAAAACACTTTCAGCTGTAATTTTCTTATATTCACAAATATAATTTACCAGATAAAATTTCAAAGTTCTATAATCTCTAATTCCCAATTTTCTAATTGATTCATATTTTCTAATTATTACATTCCTGATTTTCTGTATTATTCAGTTTCACCAAAAATATTGTATAAAAAAATGAAACAAATATTAGCTGCAAAATTGTTTATGTTTCATAATTAAAACTTGGAATTCAGCACCTATTGTCACAATAATAAATATGAAAATACATCAGTATCTGTGTGATATATGACACTATTCTAAAATATAAAATCTGTGATTCTAAATCATATCATGGACTGATGTCACAGGCAATCTAATAATTATACCTTAATTATACAATATAAAAAGATAGTTGTACAAAGTTGTCTTACTGTCACTCAGATAATATTTATTCTAGTATTTATAAACTTTTATGGATCTCTTGAAATCTAAAGATCTTTTCTTACTTACTAATAATGAAATGTTAGTAGAGAAAAAACAAACGTTATGTGATTTTTTATAAAACATATTAAAGAGCAAAGCTAATTTTCTGTCAGACGATTTTTTAATGTAGCAGAATTGTTTTTACTAAACGATGAAACTCGCTAATAATTATTCGTAAGCGAATTTTTTATTCTTATATGCATAAGATACAAAAAAAAAATATTCGCTTATTTGTACATGTAATAAGAATTTGAACGCGCTATTTTTTTACAACGCTAAAATTTAAACTTTAGATTGCATGTTCAGCTGGGATTTTTTAAGCATATTTTCAACGAAAGAAATCTCTGAGATGGCGGGAAAAGAATGGAAACAGAAAAAAAACTTCTTCAAACTTTGTTGCCAAGATGCTCAAACAAAATAAATAGTACTGCATAACACCTCATTTTGAAACAAAATCTTCTCTTTTATCTCGGAAAATACTTTGTATTTTCTATGTTGTTTTTTCAATGATAACTTTTAAAATAAAAATAGTTTTCTCTAGGCTATAAACGTGGAATAAATAGAAAAATAACAATAAAATTATTTCAACAAAGCGGTAAGCAGACCGGCTATTGAAGATTGGATTTTCTGTGAAGTCCTTTTTAAAAGTACGTGACTGAATATAAAGATTTCAGTTGCTTCCTCACACATTAGTGCTATTCCCTCTTTTGGAAATGGTTTATTTTATTCGAAAATTACGAAATTCAAATCTCTCTCGCATAAAGAAAACGTGATTTCGAGTTTTGTTTTAAAATATTTTCTTTCCTTATCTGAAATCTTTTTAAAATCTTCTGTAGAACTGAAATAAAAAAGCAATTTTCCCAATGCACTTTATATATTTTTTTTTTCATTTCACCTTTGAAATGAAATGTCTGTATAAATTCATATAAGCTTGTAAAATTACTTAATATCACAAGAAATTAATAATAGTAAATAACGTTGAATAATGAGGTTAAATTTATATGACTGAGGTGGGAAATCCGTGGTCTTGAGGCCGCATGTGGCCTCCGTGAGTTTCTTGTGTGGCCTTCATGAAAGCTAGCACTTGTATTATTTAAAATTTAATTCTATAGGTTACAACAGTTTTCAAATAAATAGAATTAAATAAAGAACGGCAAAAATGTATGTTTCAATGACTGCTTGTGGGAATAACTAATTTTACATATCAAACGTACAGCCTGCTGGGTGGCGTGGTTGGTTTGTCGCTGGCCTTCTACACCCAAGGTTGCGGGTTCACCCCGGCCCAAGTCAGTAGATTTTCCTAATACAGATTGTCGACAACGGTCATGTCGTATGGTTATACGGCATGTAAAAGATCCCTAGAGTGTCTGTTTGGCTTGGATGCTCTCGGCTAGGTTAAAAAATCCTAGTACAGGTTCGCATCGTCAAGATCTTAGGTGCCTCCTTCTGGAGAGGAAACTGGGTGTCAAAATTACTTGCGGTAATTGGTATCGTCTATATGGTGCCTCGCTAAAAAGTGATACCAGCTCCTGGGGAATGTACTAGGCCTGCAAAGGTTAAAATACCAATGTGTGTGTGTGCGCGCAGCCCCATTAGGAAAAAACATATCAAACGTTAAAACGCCATCTAATGCAACATGGTTACACTACCAGCCATGCTCATTCAGAGGATCAATTAAGGCTTCGCGTTATGAAGCTTGATCCAAATATATATATATGCTTACATAAACAAAAGTTACAACGGTATCTATGAATTTAATAATTTTATAAAAAAAATAATAAAATCACATTGATTAATGTTATAACAAGTTTTTACATTTATGTGAATACAAAAATATTCTACATTGTAACTTTCTATGTCAAATAATAAACAAATAACGATTTAATTTTTTAAAACATTTCATTAAAATACACAAAATTGTTAAATCTATTTCATAAAAGTCGATATTATCGTTATCGGTATATCAATCTATGTGTGCGGCCTCCTTTATAACTACTGAATTTACGTGTGACCTCTAATGGTAAAAAGGTTCCCCACCTGTCACATGACGTCATAATCGCATGATAACTGTGAACACGTGTTTCTAATTAATCAGTTCATAAATTCATGTGACATCATACTCACATGATAAATGCGATAACATATTTCCAATCAATTTGTTCATGCACTTTGCTGCTGCCACCTTTTACTTATTGAAAAACTTTATTTTAAAATTATATATTTGTCAACAATAATAATACATGTAAGGGTACACGAGATTGAGTTTATCATGTGACCGTCAGGAATTTAGTTCATGGCAAAAATGCGTAATTGGGAAATGTAAAAAAGAAAATGAAATATTATAGTTTTAATGGAATATATATATATTTGCAATATTTTTATCAGATAGAAAACTCTTCTAATAGTAATATTTTGTGCTAATTTCACTGTATTGTAAAAAAGCAGTATATTTTATTATGTAATCATTTCTACGAGTTCCAATCTATTTCTTAGGTATAAAATGTATCTCTCAGGTAAAACGTTTATTTCTTAATATGTAAATGTAATAAATGTATCGTTACGTTGATCGGGGTTCGAGGATTTTATGCAAGTCAGTCACAAAGAACAAAACAGTTCTTCAGAAGCGATGGAAATTTATTGTCGAAAAACAATCCTTGAAATACAGTATACACAGGAAAATTTGCAGAATAACTCTCAGAAGGTCTTCACACCTTCAACAGCCATCAAACACAACTATAAGTGTCTAAAATACACGTATCCTAAAGATTATTCTCAAGCACCGCTCGTTTTACTCAACAGTCGGAGTAATCACTAACCGTTGGTTGACTCTTCTACGGTCAAGGCAAGACTACTAATCGCTAGTAAAAACAAAACGAACTCAGTTTCGGCGAGCGTCTCCCTATTTATAGGCCTCACGTATCCTTTGAGAAAGATCCGTTTGCGTCATAGATCTTGATATAAGTAGATTTCTCAACTAATTTCCAGAATAATCCATAAGGTCGCAAACTTGCCAAAAATGGTCGCTAACATGGTCACCAAGTCACCAAAATGGTCACCAAAAATAATGCCAACTTTGCTCTATTGCCAAGTTTCCATTGAATTGCCTTTATAATGCAAGGAACGGCATCGCTTGCGAATATTATCATTTTTAACATAAAATGAATACTACATAGAGTGATACAAACGTATTACACATCCAGACATGAATCATTTACACTATTTTAAGCCTTCTTTACGCAAAATTCGTAACAATGTAAATGGTTGTTTAGCATTTACATATTAGAGGAGTAAATTACGTATTTACTGGGTGTTTTTAATTTCTTTTGTTCAGAAGAGCGAAGTTATTAAGAAATGAAGAAAGTTTTAAGCCAAATAAAAGTCTCTCCCTATTTTATATTAAATAATTCTGCAAGGAATTCTTGAAAAAGGTATCAAGAGTGTGCAAATATATGCTCTGTATAGTAATTTACTTTGAGTTTTGTCCTTTGAGAACATGTGCCATTTTTTTTTGTTCTAAACTGAGAATACCTTGAGGTTAAGCATTAAAATAACCAAGTCTTTTCAATTCAGTTTTCCACTGGTCCACAATTAAAAAAAATTTTTAAATAAAAACAAACACATACAACATTTGAAAACAACGGAAACTGTTTTTTATTATTGTTTAAACTGAGAAAAAAAGAGGTAAAACCATTTATTGCTGTGTTAATGTGCTAGCAGGCACGCATGCACAACTATAATTTTTCCGCAGAACATACTTTCTGTCGGTGTAGTTGTGTAAAAATGAAATTCCTTATCTCCTTTTTTCCTACTAAAAAGTTCTTTTTTTTTTTTTTCACTTTCGTATCCTGTGAGAAAAGTAATGAGATTCTATACGCAAGTGCGGGGTGTGTTAATACGATAAAAAAAAGTGCACGAAAGTTTAATTGGATAAAAAGGGAAAAGAACGTACAGCTGGCGTCATTTTTTCCCTTCTTTTGGAATCACGATGTCTAGATAAGATATGATTTACGAGAGGAGAGAATTACTGAAAGAATAAAATTCCTAAAAGCTTCTAAACACTGTCAACATATATTGTGTTCTTTTTCAGATTAATAAAAAAAAAGGCTTTTTTTTATCATTCTAAAAAATTTTACTGTTTGTACTTTTGATAAAATTAAATCCAACATTTGTCCACCTTTGTTTCAAACTGCTTTTATATACATAAATACTCGGAGCTAAAACAAATGTGCACTTGATTTGGAAAACAATTATTGTCTGAAAAGAAATTTAATTGAAAAAAGCGGGCTCCTCCGTAAAATTGAATTACTGAGTCGAAAAGATAACTCTTTGTTTAAATGTGTTTTAAACACAAATTTCTAGACTCAAAATAAAAGTAAAATTACTTTTTACCATTGAAATTTTAAGATAATGTTTCATGTACACGGTCAGTTCAGACAACAACATACTTTTATTTCAAAAATTATGATACCTAAGAAGATTTTAATCATATAATTTGAAGCACGTGAGATTTGATATTACGGTCAAATCCTACGTCTAACGCGTACCCATAGTTTCAAGCTGCAATTTTTAATTTTTATGTATATCGCCGCGTATAACCATCTTTTTCACCAAGAAACCTGAAATATCCGTGCAATGTCCACAATGTTTTTATGTTTTGAAGTCATTTATTCAAGCTACTATTCCAAGCTTTAGGAAAAATTGTGTACTTCTAGAACTACAACCCGTTAAGTTCACAAGGAATGCAATTTCTTTTAAATAAACAGTATTTCGATCTATGTAGAAGTCTAATTTTTTTCTATGCTCACATCTTTTTTTTTAATTTTTAAATCTCTCATTTTTATACCCGGCGTATAACGCGCATCCGTAAATTTCGTTCTTATTTTTTGTGTTAAAAGTGCGCATTATACCTCGGATTTTACGGTACTACACAACAAGATTACATTTCAATAGTGTTGAATAATACAATAAATAATTAAGTTAACAAAAATATATATCAGAGATAAATATAACTGTTAACAAATTATAATATATCGTTTGTCTAAAAAACAAAATAAAGTATGGAAATTAATACGATATATATTGTTCCTTTTTGTTTTCTTGATTACATCCAATATTCTGTTTTTCATTGAAATGACCAGGTAGTTAAGTTTAATTTCAATGATATTGTGTACATATTAACTACTTTCAATTTATTAGGTAACCGTAGTAGCATGGTCTCGAACTCATGACTAGAATGTCACGAGTTCGAGCCCTAATACTACTGAAATCCCACCAAGTCGAGAATTTGAGGCATGTTAAATATACCAAGGCTCAAATGTCCCCCCCCCAGTTGGTATGGTACACAAAAATTTAGAGAAGAAAGGTGCAGCTCGTCATTTGACCAAGGCATAAGATTAGAGATTCGTTGGAAATAGTCCTCGTGTTGCTGTATAGAACCACTTTAAGGCAATATCGGTACCATCTTCACAATTTTTTTTATTTTTAATATTTTTGGATATTGGTCTCAATTGTATTTCATAAAGGCTAATATTTAATAATAATTCCATACAAATTTTTTTAATTTGTTGCAAAATTTAAATTTTTGAACTTTTAAAACATATTTTAAATCCCTAAGGCTTTTTTAAATATGTCTCTTTTCTTTCAAAATTTTTTTTCCAAGTACCTTATAATATACTGCATAAAACTGTGCATCGATTTTTTCTGCTGCTGCTTTTTAATTTTTTTAAAATTTTTTAATAAACTTCCAAAAATTCTCAAAAAAACATCAATTTATTTGATTTTTTAGAAAAAGTACTAAACAGGTTAGAGCCAATTCCATGCACAGTTTTACAAAACATGCATTTCAGAACATGTTTAAAAAAATTTCAAACCCATACTGCAATAATCAAAAAAGCTTAGGGTTTTCAATAACAGTATATGTACAAAAAATTCAACATGGAGAAATATGAGTTTGAAGTATTCATTTCATGAATACTATGATATAATATTCATCGAATAGTCGGAAATTTTTATGAAATGTTAATTAGCTTATTTAAACTGCTTTACCATAAAAAATTGTACAAATGTAGAACAATTAAAACAGTATACTGCCATAACGAATATGTAGAAGAAACGAATGAAGGATCAATATTTCATAAAGCTTTATTTTAATAATTATAAAAAAATAAATACAACTCTTCAGAGCTAATTCCATGCTCAGAGCTAATACACAACATATACAAAAGATGTTTATGCCTTTATTTTTTATTTCTATGATTTTAAAAGTCATCGCATGTTAAATATTGTACACGAATTAAAGCAAAATCAAATAGCAATTATTGGGTAAAATATATCAAAATCTAAGTGCTGCATATGTGCATTTTGTTTAAATATATATCTTAAAATATTTAATAATAAAATGTTGAATTTCACACACATGGGGTATATATATCTCCAAAAACAAATATATAAAAATGGGAGTGTTTTTCTATTCTTGCGAATTAGATTTTTAATTATCTGAGTTATCAAAATGAAATTTAATATTTGTGCTTTGGAGAATCCGTTGTGAGGTTTTAATTTCCTTCATAAAATATCATAAAAAGCACGCACTACTTTTAAATCTTGACCAAATCCACTTGTTCTTCAATAAACAATTCACCAAACTAGAATTTTTGCATGAATTGCACAGTTCCTTCTTGAATGATTTATTACTGATATATAATGTCAGTCTCATATACGTGCGATAGAAAAATATTAATTTTTTTATCAGGCTCTTTTTCTAGCAGATAAACTGAAATGTGGGCGTGGTAGTTTCTGTCCAGCATCAAATATTCCTACATAACTGATAAAAAATGCAGGTAAAGCTTTGAAATTTCGCAGGCATGTTTATAAAGATTTGAAGCATCAAATAAGCCAATAAAAATTTTTCGACAGTTTAATGATTTTTAGGGTACTATATCTCCTTAATAAACACTCGCTCACTCCAATTTTTTCGCAGATGATAACAGTTAATTATTAGCATAAACTTTGAAACATATTACACCTCTAAAGGTTTCTCCTAAAGGTTCAAGTTCCGTCTAACTTGTTCGTAGCAAAATATTAACTTTTTTTTCTTTTTGAAGCCACTCTCGAGGGGGGGGGGGTTAGATGTATGACAATAAGCATTGTTTTGCTGAAATATTAAGTTAACACCCCTGCTAGAAGACTAAACGATAACAGATAATCATATAGCATATATTGATACTGTGCAGAATCCATACGATGCTCCGAAATTTACTATAAATTGCACAATCCATCATGATTCAAAACTTTCCTAACCATTACTGATCCTCTTTCCATTCATCGATTTGAGAAGCATTCTTTAAATTTCTTCCTGTAATTTTTTACAGCCAACGGAACTGTCAAGATTAAATTTATTTTACTCAGTGAACATAATTTGTTTTCAGTTATCGTTCTATGACAATATTCTTAGACTTTTTCAGTATTTCTTCTAGATGATATTGCAATTGCTTTGATGTTTTCTTTGTCTTCATAAATTTTATATTAGTGTTGTTCTATCGTAACATGCAAAGCCTTCTTTTGAATCGTTTCGAAATTTCACGAGCCCAAAGGCATTCTTTAGATGATAGTCTAAATCAGAGGTGGGGAACCTGCGGCCTCCGCGAGGTTCTTGTGCGGCCCTTTGCCACCTAGTACAAAATGGTAGAGTTCGTTTCAAAAAACAACTATTGTACATCAACGCCATGACAGTTGCGCGAAAAATCCCGCCAAAGACTGAAAATTCCACAAATTTCTTTACTGAAAATTCCACAATGTTTATGTAATTTACATATCTAAAAGAAACGAATAATGTTCTATGTAATATTTATTTGAAAATAAATTAAAATTACAAATTACTATTTACAAAATTTGTTGGTTTCAGATCTCCCATTTGAGTGTCACACCTTGCTTTGGCTTCTCTGACTCGCATCTCTCAACGCTTCCCTGTTGCGATCTTCAGCAAACTGTAGTGATGGGTGGCTTGGAGGCTGGAAGGCTTAGATGCTGATCGGGTTTGAAGATGGTCCTTAAGACACATGTAATTTGTGTATTCCCCTTGTTTTTTGTTGACAGGATGTTGTCGGATTCTTAAGTTGAGGGGTCCCAACGGCCGGTCAGGAAAGTTGAATGGACTCATAAATTTGAAGAGGAGTCGAGAAATTTGTAACTTTGCGCTTGGTTCCTGACCAATGACTAGGCGAGACCAAAGAGCGTGCGGATGAAAAAGGGGGTAATTTGCCCCCACTTAAAAGGAGGAACCGGGACATTTCTCGGCAGATTAGCAGATCACAGATTAATAGAGAGTTTAACTTTGATACACTTATGAAAGCCCAAGCACTACCCATCGCCATGCCTCCGTTTCAGATAAGTGAAATGTTGTAGTATTCTTATTCTTAAAATTTTAATAGTGTTTTTATTTTAACTTAGTGATATGTTTTAAAAGTAATAAACAAATTTGTTTTAATTTAATCCGAGTAATTCATTAATTCTCGTTGTCTTTAATTATGATTTAAAAGTACTAACCACTATGATGATGCAGACATTAGTTAAATAATCGAACCTGCGTAAGTCATAAGATGTTAAATTAAAGTAGTATTAGGAGCGCTGCATTAGTAGTTAACAGTGCGTGCTTATAACAGTTACACGGCTTATAACAGTTGTTGAAGATATTATTTAATATTCGTTTTTTTATCCATCATGTCAAATAGTAAGAGAAGAAAACTAGGTGATGAAAACAGAACATTTAATGTAGAATGGGAGTTAGATTTTTTCTTTACTGCTGAGAAAGATAAAATGATGTGTTTGTTGTGCAATACAGTTTTAAATACTTTAAAAAAAGAGAATGCAAATAAACACTATTTGACTCATAAAGAACATAAATATTTCGCTTTAGAAGGTGAATCATGAAAGGCTGCACTTCAAAAGTTTGAAAATGAGAAGCATCATCAGCAGGCATCTTTTAGTGCCTTTGTAAATCAAAATTCCGCTGCAGTTGCTGTTACGTATAAAATAGCACATATACTTGGAAAAAGGGGCAAACCATTTAGTGACATTGAAATAATTAAAGAATGTATTGTTGAAGCAGTGAGTATGTTAGATCCAAGAAATGTCGACAAATACAAACAATTACCTCTTTCAAGAAGAACTGTAACAGATCGACAGCACGAATTAGCGCAAAATGTAACAGAGCAACTTCATACAATTATACAAAATGAAGATGTTTATTTTTCAATTGCTTTAGATGAAAGCACTGATGAAACAGATTCGGCACAAGTTTTATATTTTATTCGTGCTATAACTAAAGATTTTCAATGTTACGAAGAACTACTTGCGTTGGGTACATTAACTGGAAGAACTCGCGGAGCCGATATTTTCGAAAACTTCAAAGAAGTATGTAATAAATTACAATTGAATGTCAGTAATTTAGTCAGTGTCTGCACCGATGACGCACCTTCCATAAGAGGCAAAAAAGAAGGATTAGTTGCTTTGTTAAAAAAGGAAAACTTAAACTTGAAAAAATTGATATCATTTCACTGCATTTTGCATCAGCAAAATCTTTGCGCAAAATCTACCATTTTGCAAGACACTCTGGATAGAACCATTGCCATTATCAACTATATTCGCGTAAATGCAATGGGTCATCGTGAATTTCGGCAGATGCTCTCTTTAGATGAGGAAACGTATAGTGTTGACCTACCATACTACTGCAAGGTTCGCTGGCTATCAACAGGTCAGGTTTTGATAAAAGTTTTGTCTTTACGACGAGAAATTTTAAACTTTTATCAAGAATAAGGAAAAGAATGTGATCTATCAGATGAAGTATTTCTCAGAAACCTTGCATTTTTGTCTGATATGATGACAAAACAAAACAATTTAAATATTTGCCTGCAAGGTGAAACGAGGTATATTTATAAAATGTGGCAAAAGATCCAAGCGTTTAGAAAAAAATTATCATTTTTCAAAACATTGCTTTGTCGATCGGAAATATCTGCACAACACTTCCCGGAGCTAGCTGAAATGTTAAATGAGCAGAACTGTGAAAATAAAATATTCGATGAATATGTAGGTGTCTTGGATTGTTTAATAGAAGAGTATACTAAAAGATTTTCTGATTTTGACGAGCACACTCCTGCTATGAAACTGGCATTTGAACCACATTTAATAGATATATCCGAGGCTCCTGCAGAACTACAAATGGAGTTAATTGATTTAGGGGAAGATAGAGAGAGAGAGTATCATCAAATCCCTTTTTAACGCTAAAAAGGATCCCATAGAAATCTGGAAAAATGCTGTTGAATATCCATGCCTTCGAGAACATGCTCGCCGTTTACTTTCCTGCTTCGGAAGTACCTACGGTTGCGAGACAACATTTTCTCTCATGTCAAAAATAAAAACAAATTTAAGAACGCAAATTACAGATGCACATTTAGAGGATCAATTAAAGCTGTGTGTTACGAAGCTTGATCCAAATATACAATTACTGTCAAACAAAAAACAAAGCCAAATAAGTCACTAACTTAGTGAATAAAAAAAAAATTTTTATTGTATTTTTTATAATATTTTTATATTATTTTATATGTATATTATATTTAAAATTTTGTAGTATTATATTTTATTTTTTCTATATAATGCAATAAATTGTTAAATCTATAGAAAAACTATAATAATTTCACAAAAGTCCCTTTCTTAGGTCAATCAGCTTATGCGGCCTCTCTTATTGCTGCCTAATTTAAATGTGGCCTCTAATGGTAAAAAGGTTCCCCACCTCTGGTCTAAATCAACGATACTCAACCTGAGACCCAATGGGTCTTTTTAAGTGGCCCGGTCATGGCCCATTGCTCTTAAAAATTTATTTATTTATGAAAATTTGGTGGGAAATTCTTTCTTAAGAAATCAAATATATCAATTTTGCTTTTGGTTGTCGATGTCGATGTCGTATGAATGCGAATTGATATTTTCCCCTGATTAGTGATAATAGACAATAGTGGAGTAGCGACCGTTTTATGAGCGGAACTAATTTTTCATTAACTTTCATATCTTGCAAGCGAAAAATATTCGAAGAAAATAGGTTGTTTCAAGACGATTGGGAAGTTGACTATTTTGTTGTGAAAAACAAGCATGGATCAGTAATTGTTTAATTTGTCACGAAAATGTTGAATATAAAAAATACCAATTAAGAGGAATCGTTCAATGACACTTTTCTTCGAAGGTTTCTTTCAAGAGGTGATAAATAGGCTTTCTTGAATAATCTTTGCAACAACAAAAATGTGTTTTGTCAATGGTAATGTCGCAGTGGTAACACAGGCACCCTATGAAATCTGTTATATAATTGGTAATCATATAAAACCGTTTACTGATGCAGAAATTGGGAAGGAGCGGTTCTTAAATGCTTCCTATTTAGAAAACTTCAGTGACAAAAATAATAAATATAAATAAATAATGATTAAAAAAAGAAAAATAGGAGTTTTAATATTTCGATCAACTTCCCACATTCAAAATGTTTTTTGTTATCCTGGTCTTAAAGCATTTCTCCCCCCCCCCCTTCCCTCCCTCCATTAATCCTCATGTTGCGGCCCACTTGAAATTGCAAACATATGTATACGGCCCGCTAGAAATAGCAAACATATGTATGTGGCCCGGCAAAGAAAAAAAAAGGTTGAATATCCCTGGTCTAAGTCGTTGTCGATTGTCCTCTGCTATCGAAATCCATCTTTTTAAAAATCGTTTCATTTTGTTTGAATTATCTTTTCTAATTATGACATTATAAAAGACAGTTTCAGAAGCCTTCACTCTACTATTTTTCTTTCAGATTTACCAGCACTTTCATAAAAACTTTTTTTACACTTCACACACTGATAACTCTTTAGTCTCCGTGGCATCTTCAATCGAAACCAACACAATTTCGCCTCTTAGGTAATGCTAAAGCGTGCGTTTTATAATGATTCTTATGTGATGTACATGAATTGTTATTCACCTTTCTACGAGTAATTTATTAACAGAAACTTTATTCGCTGCTTTAAAACAATGAGTAGGTATTAATGCAATTTATTAGACAATTTTTAAAATTCCAATTAGTTTACGCAGTACATGTCTTATAATCAATTTTAAATACACGAGCTAAAAAAGCTCCCATATTATGTTTTCTTCAGAAATTCACCAATTCATCAAATATCTCATGATTTCCTTACCCACTGTATGACAAGAAAACTCTGAAAAACATGTACACATGAATTGTTTTTCAATTTTTCTGAAATAAAAATAAAATGAGTTGCTTTGAAACACGAAAATATCCATATCGGAATTCACATAAATAATTTTAAAGTAAAAGAAAAGTTACAATTAAATTTAAAAAAATAAAAATGCAAGGTTTGATTTCCTGCTATGAAACTTTACCACATTATTTTTACATAGTTGATCTTTCAAATTTAAATGTTTTGACTCAAGTATTTACTAATTTAAAGATAATGAGAATTTTCTATTTTTCTTACATTTTCGCTTAAAACGTACAGAAAGCACATTTACAGTAAAGAAACTGCTTCATTAAAAATCATCGAAACAAATCATATATATTGTAATTTAACATTTTTTTTAGATATTTATACCAAAAATCCTCTAACAAATTAAAATTTATTTATTTAATCATTAAAATTTAATTTCGCTAAAAAATATTATTCTTATTTCAAAATTGTGTTCGAAAAAGAATTTTGTTTTACTACGTTTAATATTACACACATAGCTAAATTATTCTCGTTAAATAATGGTCGAAAAATTACTTACCATTAATTATGTTATTACTTATAAGCAACTGCAAATCAGAATAATAAAAACACAGGATTTATTCATACCACATTTTAGTACAATTTTCAAAACAAAATATTTCTCTTTCCGTCTCAAAATGAAAGAAAAAATAAAAAGAATTTCATAATCAAAGAAATTTTAATGAATTAAATATAACTCAAAATGTAGTCTGAGAAGAAGCTCACGATAGTGAATATTTTAATGCTGAATTAATATCCCTAAAATATAGAAAGTTGTACACTGATTAAAACTATTCTCAGATACTATTCAAAATTCAACAAATGTTCTATTCTATTTTTTTTTTTTACAAAATACAGTTACAGAAACAGTTTTTATACTAAAGTGCAAACGATTTTATGCAAACACATATATTTAATAACTACTTTTTAAAAAATGCAAAATTAATCTGACAAACGATTTTTTGAGGAAGTAATTCATCCGGATTTCAAACAGTTTACTAACACAATTGCATTTAGATTATCTCATTGTTCATAACCATATAAACCACAGACACACAGGTTGCATTTTAGGCTTTCATTTAATAAATCAGGCTCACTTTTCGGAATTTTATTTCAATTCCGTAAATGGAATTTTGTCTGAGGAATTCATTAGTATGTATCAATTATTGTAAGAGTAAAAGCAATGTGAAAGTTTGCTTTCAACTTACCATTTATCATAGAAGACTTCGCAATATAGTTACTGCAGTAAAATTAAACTATTTATGGAAAATCATATCAAATATTAAAATAAAAAGTAAACTTTGGAGGTGTATCATTAAATAATAATTTAAGAATTCTTCTGTAGTAATTTAGTATATTATTTTATGACTTAAGAGGCTTATAAATATTTTCTATTTTGCATTTTTTAAGAATATTTCACCTTTTATTTGTTTTATTCTAGTATATTTCAAATATAAACTATCTCACTCCGAAAGTGTAAGGAAATTAAATGTAGATAAAAGTCTCTGGTGTTGGGGGGGGGGGTATGGATATTATTGCAATCGCTTACGCCATATTTGCTTTATCAGAATTACTTTTACTGGTTTAATTTATTTATGCATTTTTTTATTTTAGCAGATGAAACTGATTTGGTTAGAAATTAAACATCTTTTAATTAAATATGGTTCTGTGAGTAAAATGTTAATCTTAGAATGTAAAGTTTTTCTATCAAAACTCTCAACGCAATCTTTCTTGGAAAATAATAAATAAACATTTAAAAACATAAGACACAAGCTTACAAAATTCAGAGAAAATTCTTTTTATTAAATTAGTTCTCATATCTAAAAATTTAAAAACAAATTCAATCACAAATGGAATGCTTTTTTCAAACTTTAAAGGCTCTAAGTGAAATATATTCGCTCTTCCACAAATTTAAAAATTTTCAAAAATTTTGTATGGAGAGGCAGCAATTAAAATTTTATATAAAAATAAAGGAAACACTAAATTAATGACAATTTACTGCAATATCAAAATTGTTTGGTCCCACAGCATGTTAGAAAGAAAATCATATTAAAAGGAAACAATTTGAAAGCCTCGTGAAATAAACGTCACCCACAGGCATAATATTTTCCAAAATTCTGAATAGCAACCTTATTACTAACTGTATTTATTCGGATTAAGTATAGTAATAAATAGCATAAAGTATAGTTTAACAGTAATAAATCAAATCAATGAAAAAAATTATAATATATTAATTAATTATATATACTTCAACAATTAAGTAACTCTTCCACTTCCATAGTTATAGTATATTTCTTAAAAATAAATTCCTCATTGGTGAAAGCAGACATGAATGGGAATAAATATTCAAACACGTACAAATTTCCTACTTTAAATATTACATTAAGAAAAATATATAATCCAACAACTATATATGATAACAATTCAGTTTACAAAAAAAGGAATACTTCGACTTACGCGAATTCGGAGTAACGCGATTTTCAACTCTCGTCGATTCTACTTTAATTTGAGGGGGGAAAATTGGTAAAATTGGTAATGTGATTGAAGATGTAGTCGATCTTGAAAGGCAAATAAATTAGAAGTGAAAAGTGATGACTTTCAAGAACTGCTGGATTCCCACAATCAGGATCTGACAATTTATTAGCTCATAGAAATGCACGGGAACAAGACATTGACATCTTCAAGACATTGAAGAGAACTTGAGTCTTTACAACCAGTTCAATCAGAAGATCGAATGACGGTTGGGAATTTGACAGAAAGCTCTCTTTTTAGTTTAATTGAGAAAAGGTTACAAATTTTAAAAAACACAGACTCCAGCGAAGAGAGTATTTTTTTTAACAAAACAAGGAATAAAAAAAATATATCATGCTACGAGGAAATTTTGAGGGAGAAAAAAAAATCTTTATGAGCCGCCATATTTGTTAGATTTTATGAAACCTTCTACATTAAAATAACTTAAATTTGCGATTTTGTATTGGTGTTATCTGAGAATTTATTAAGCATTTTTTTCTAAATTATAAATTTCTTTCGTCTCCGGCCCCAACTAAAACTAATTTAAATGCCAAATTATATCTCTACTTTTACTCGATAATCACTAAGCCCCACCTATCACTTAATTATTGTTCATAAATTTACTATTTATGAATGCTACAACAATTTTTATTGTTTCATTTATAATTTTGGTTAAGTCATAAGCTTTTATTTCGCATTTGTATGCATTTTTTTACAGTTAATAAATATGCATTCTTGATTTTTGAGTGCCCAATATACTACATCATGGGGTATGATTCCATCTTATAAATTAAGTATGTGGTAACGTTCGGTTACCTCTTACATCCGAACCCTCTCGTCTACCTGTAAACCCGGCTAGATGTGTGGGAGAAACAGAATAATCCACAGACATGTGTTTTCCATCTAATTAATTTATTAATCCTTATTAATAATTATCAAGCACACACAATGCAATTCTAATTAAGGTACATGAATTATAGTAGAGTGCGGAGGTGAGATTCTATAACACGGGGATACTACTGCAGACCCTCAACTGAATCTAAGACAGCTTAAATACGCTCAAATATAACTACGTCGCACACTTAATAACTAGCTTCTACTTAATCAAATGCACAGTACCTGAACCTTTAATACATCGGATCCTACACTGGAAACTTGCAGGCCCTCTCTTCGGCTTGTACAATGTCGTAGGCTCCACGTTCTGCAATCTTTAACTAATTCCACTGCTTTTCAATCTTCAACTAACAACTAATTCTCAACTTTATGTTAACTCCTATTTGCACACATCCAATGTATCAACTTCAGCGTGTCAACAACAACGTGTCAACAAATCACTTGCTTACTGCCAACTCGCGAAAACAGAATTTATATAATATACCTCATTTACATAAATCACGTTTGCTTACTCGATGAAAGTTGGTTGAATTAAATATTTTGTTTAAAGAGATAAGAAGATATTAGTAGAACCGAGAATAGATTCATCACAACCCCCTCCGAGAAGAAAACGTGATTTATTCGAGGGTCTAAACGACCCGATAGAAATTACGTTAAATGCTTAACACTTGAAAAACGATGAACCTGCCTCAAAATTTGAACTCACTAACTCATCTATTTTAATTGAACTAGCATCTACAAAATTGACTATTCTAAAGGGCGACTACTCTAAAGGGCTACTCTACCATATATCATTACCTTTCACATAACGTCCCTACAAGTATCGCAATCCAAGCTTCTTAAAATAAGTATTTGCTGGGAAGTCAAACTGACATAAAACTCAACGTGTATTCATTTCGAACAGAAGAAGAATATCTTGCGAGTAAAAAGACCTTCAGTATCGGAACCCTCTTTCGGAAAAATACTTTAAGCATTTATAAAAAAAAAATTTAAAAATAAATTTTTAAAGCAAAGAAAGAACCTAATTTTTACTAAGCTTTTTCAAAATTTTGTTTGGGATAATCTATTAGCCTATTCTGAGATAAAGGCGAGGTATGATTTTTAGGAAAAGAACAAGACTTGTTCAAATATTTAATAACTCCGTCAATAGTAGTTTTTTTTATAGAGCTCAAATTCAGAATTAAAAAATAAAAAAAGAATTAAATTTTATATTTAGCTGCATCCATTACTGCAAAAAATGAATGATTCCTAATTTCTTAAAAACCAATTCGTCTTACAAGTCACGTGACAAAAAATATCTCCTCGATAAAAAAAAAAAAAAGATGTATTGTCACAAGTATATAAATTGAATAAAAAAATAGAATTGTAAATCTGGTAAAAAAAAAGAAGGGATTTGTTTTATGTGCTGTGTCATTTTTAAACTGAAATATTTTCTGTTTGTTTTTAAGAGCTGTCATCACCTAATATGAAAGAATAAAACGTGGGACACATATTTTTAAAGAAAGAAATGCTTTACAGTGAAAATCGCATGTTTACATCTTGCTGTGTACAAATAAAAGATAGTTCGTTATACCGTTCGTTCCATTTGAATCATCTTCCGTATAACTCTTTCGTCTTCCACTCTAATACAAATTTTCTTTTTAATTTTTCATGTTTAACAAAAAAATAATTAAATTTATACGAAGAGAGAGATTCTTTTTTCTAAGTTTCATAGAAGCAGCTTAAAAATTCAGATTAAACCGTAAAGAAATATCTGCGCATGAATAGTCTGAAATACACTAATAAAAACAATTAAAGTGAGGTATGTTATTAGTTTTTTATATTTTTTTTATAAAAAAGGGACAAAATATTTAACGCTTATACACAAAGAAGGTATCAAATGAGAGAGAGAGGAGAGAGATAGTTGAGCTTTTCGTGGACACCTCTGCTACTCAGTGGCCTGTGACATCATAAGGCAGTGGTGTTGGGATCGAGATTGTGAAGATATAGCTCACTTGTTCACTTAAGTTTGTAGCGTTAGGACGTTGTTTTGAAAGTTTGTAGCGTTTTGAAAAATCCTTGTTTTTGAATTTCTTTGTTTACCCATCGTTAATATGTCCAGTAGTCATCGCTTAAACATGCCACGAGATGGCGGATAGTTGGAAAATTCGAGGCGGGATAATCACAGGCTACCTGCTGTAGTGACCTCGGGGTTTCGAGAAATTTGAAGTCAACTCTGTGGAAACAGTTCACAGAGACAGTTACAGTGGTTCACTGACCTGGCCAAGCCACAAAGGGACAGAAACTCCGGCTCAAGATCATTATATGAGACTTCTAGCCAAAAGGGATAGGTCTATGACAGCGACACAACTGTCTCACGATCTGTATAATGCTACAGGAACATCTATTTCATGGTTTACAATCACTCAGATACTTAATGCAGAGGACCTGTAGTCTGGACTGCAAACCACAAAAAGCATTTTGCCAAGAATACATGTCTTGGACAGAGGATGATAGGGTGGGTTCTTTTCTGTGATGAGTCGCTGGAGACGTGCTCTCATCTGGAGAGAACACGCGAGTCGGATATCGGCCCTCTAATAATGTCGAAAAGGACAACATTGGTCGAGGTTGTTCTGATGGTCTAGGGAGGCATCATGGCAGACGAGCATACCGACCCTCATGTGTTCGATAGAGGTAGTCTGACAAGTCAGGGGTACAGGGACGAGATCCTTGTACCCTTTGAAAGACTTTTCCGCGGAGCATATGGACTAAATCTCATCTTTATGGACGATAACGCATGCCCGCACAGGGCTCAGTTGGAGGGCGAATACCTCCCATTGGAGGATATTCAACGTTTGGTGTTTCCTGTGATGTCCCCTGACCTTAATCCCATCGAACACGTATAGGACATTCTTAGGCGCTCAATTGCAGCTCCAATGACCACCGATAAGCTCAAGAGTCCCTTAGTGCTTGAGTGGGTGTGGTTGCCACAGGGGTTGATAAGGACCCTGGTAAACAGTATGAAACACTATTGCGAAAGTTCTGTAGCTGTTAGAGACGACATGTTTTTGTCTGACTGACAGGGTTTCGGTCAGCTGCTGTGCTGGACAAGAGACCAGTTTCCTTATTTAGGGTGCAATTTGTGCCCATTTTTGTTTTCCCATATATTGATCTTATATAGGGGGATATTTTGGCCAAGTTTGGTTTTATTTGCTTTGTTAATTTTCTTTGTATTGTAAAAAAAATCATTTGTCCCTTCAATTGTTTTCACCAGTGTAGTACTCATATTGATAAAGCTATGTAAATGTTTTACGATAATTGATGTGTGCTGCCTTTATTATTTACTTCTTGCATCATATCATTAAATTAAAAATATCTCATAATAATTAAACCTGGGAAAAATCAGAAAAAGTGTGGTAAACTTCTCAGAAAAAGCATATATACGCTAAGCGATAAATTTTTAAGAAATGATATTAAAACATTGTTAAAAGTTAACAGGATATGTTTTGGTTATTTTTGTCATTCTATAAAGTATCTAAAATTCTTCCCTTTTTCTGGGAGGTACAGTATCATTCTTTCAATATTCATACATTTCCCCCCTATTTGGATTGCTACCAAAACATATTAAATTATAAATTTTTAATGAAAGCAACAGATAATATATCTATGCATGCATAAATTTTAATTAATGGAACAACATGAATTTTAAAAATATTGTTGAGTTACGTGTACAATTAATTTTCCGGCTGTTTTAGAATGTTTTGTTTACTTAAAAACAATTTTAATTAAAGCAAAAACTGTTCTGTATAAAATTGTTTGCTGATGATTCTCATTGTATAAATGTAAAACGTATGGAATCGAGCTGTTGAAACCTTTTTCTCTTACATAAATCGGTTTTTTTAATCCAGCTGATTTACTTTATTCGTGGAAATCTTTTACGAAAAAAATTTAAGTTTTGGTTATGTTCTATTGTACTTGGCAAAAAATAATTCAAATAAACAAAAGACTATATTTTTTTTACTCTACATTTTTTCATTAGAAACATAACAAGAAAAGGGTTGACGTCTTCTTGCTACATTTTTCATTTTTTGATGATTTATAACTTTTACTTTGATTTAATATAATAGAATTATTGCCTTGTTTCAAAAAACTTGTCATTTGCATTGACAGAATTTACTAAATAATATTACTCAAGTGACAAAAAAAAAAAAAAAAAAATAGTACCTTATCCACAAAATTAAAAAGGACTCTCCTTTTAATACAAACAGTTTATTTTTATTATTCCATAAAAGCCACTCGTATAAATTTAAAAATTGCAAGCAAAAAAAAATATTTTTAGGAGAAAAAAAAATTTTTTTTGTAATCCAAATATTAAATTAGATTCTTAAAAACTACGTAACAATAGCAGAATAAAAAGTTTTTCTTTCCCTTTTTGCTTCTTCTTGTCCTTCCTCAAGAAGAACAAACTTGAAAATCGATTTTTTTTGTTGCAGGAAATGAAGTAAAGTGAAGTGAGGACCGAAATGAAGAAAAATCGTCCGGAGCACACACAAGGAACAAAGTGTGTGTCTGCTTTCAACAGCGATGGCACTAAAATGAAGAAAGAAAATCACTTCTAAGTAACTGAATAGAAGCTTTTATAAAACGTAACATTTTTTTTCTCCCCCCCCCCCCTTTTACTTATTTTTTTTCTTTCAGTTTGAAAGGGTAGTGTCAGCATCTGATCAAAGTGTTCTTGTAAGAAGGCTCTACTCAGATCAAATAATACTTTGAAAGAATTCTTTTTTTCTTTTTAATGATCCGTTATTACGGGGAAAAGATCCGATGGGATGCACTGCAGGAAAGAACGAAATAAAGTCGAACTAGCGAATTGTTATTTTCTGCGCTAAGAGAAATTGAGACTTACGTACCTTTTCAAACAAGATTTATTTCTTATAGAATAGTTATTATGAAGATGTACAGAGTTATTTGGATATTTTCAATATTCTGAAATTCATTTCTTACGACTATTATTCATTTGCCTCTTTCTTTTGCAAATACTTTCGATCAATTCAAAAATTATTGCAAATGTTTCCATGCATCTTTAAAAGAACTATTTCTTTAAAATTCTTTTAATTTAACAGTAATATAGTGATTTCCTTTTATAGTTATTCGAACCATATCATTAACATCATGTAAAACATATTTTTAATTAAATAGGAATCCATTTTTTTTTTTTATAAAACTTCAAGTTTGATTCATTCGAAGTTGTGAGAGTGTTTATTAATGTCGCACTATGAAGCAACACGACAGCTATTGGCGAAATGCCCAAAGGAACCGAGCTCACCCGAAGAGGGTTTAGAGCTACAAACCGATCCCTCGGGAAACCCCCCCCCCCATCCAATCTTTATTGAAAAAAATCAAAGTTAACATTTTAAACAGCAGAAGACAGTAAAATAGCAAAATAAAAATTTAAAGGTAACTGCACGAAATACATATGTGTACGTGAACATAATACAAATATACAAAGCAAATATAATAATAAAATAAAACAAAAGGGGCAAGATATGGAAGAAAGAATATGCATATTCCAACTTTTTTACAAATACAAAAAAAATAATAAAATTATCCAAACAAAAGTGCACCATAAAGACCAAAAGAAAAAAAATGACAGAAACATAAATAATAATAATAATAATAAAATGTTTCTTTGGAATCATATTTTCCGTTGACGCCACCATTTCCTGTTGAAAATTTTTTCCCCTTGATTGGTCCTTCAGTTTAAAGAAAGAGAAATAATTCAGCACGGAAGGAGGATTATAATTATTTTTTAGATCTCCACCCCCATTTTTTTTAAAGAAACGTAAAGGAAGAAAGCAACAGTGTAAAATAAATATTTAAATAAAGAGAGAGGAAAGGTGTGAAAAAAAAGAGAAATTATTTAATTTTACTAGAGATATCTTTTTTGCTAAATAAAAACAAAAAATCAACCTCAAAGTACATAATTTTAAACTGCGGTAAAGTGACGAAGACAACACCTGAGTTGGCACCCTACTATCCTTATTTCCACATCACACCAATGGAAGGATTTTGAGCTTTGACAGATTTAACGTGCATCAGCCTCTCAACTTGACGGAATTTTAGTGATATAAGGTTACGAACTTATGACACGCCATCCAAAAGTCCGTGACCACAACCACTAAGCTAATACAGTCACCATCCAAGTAGAGATGTACGAAAATATGCATTCAAAAGAAATTAATAATTCTTTAAGAATGCATATGTAAAACTATAATTTTCCTATGGGGTCGATTCATCATCAGAGAGTGCTGCGATCGCTTAGAGATTGCCGTGATTATCAAATAAACAAAAACAGCTAATCGTATTACACTTCTGGTTGTGTACTAACCGTCGATTTTGCTGACATTCAAATTTTATATTCTTTACTTTTCTTTTTTAGTACTCTAAATATTTTAATATATTTTCTAGTCTTTTGCTTTTCGTATACTTATTAAATGTATACATAGTTTTAGTTTACAGTATTAGATTTAAGTTTAGTTAATACTTCTGTTTTTTGACCTCGTGTCTTGTGTTTTTGTATACTTTTAGGCTTAGTAATTAGTTTTCAAACCACATTGTGTTCCAGAAAATTATGGATCGCTAAATTGAACAAAATTCTTTATACTTACAAATTAAGCGTTGAAGTGAAGAACGGGGGGGGGGGAGGCTTTGGCATCAATTTTTTTGGTGAAAGAAATCGATCGCCAAGCAACACAATTTAGCGATAGATGTTCCAAAAATTTACAAATTGTAATGTTGCAGTAAAAATTAAGAAACATTAATATGAAATTTTAAAAAAAAGTATTTATAAGTTTTGCATAAAAATAAAAATTGTAATTTTTTTTTTAAGTTAAAGGAAAGAAAGGATTTTTTATTTTGTTATATGATAGTAGATGCAAATCCGAAAATGCCACCAAAATACTCAGTCGAATCAAACACGTGAGTATTTGTTGAGCGTACTATCATGTGATTATGACGTCAGATGAATCGAGTCCATTTTTCACTGTTTTTGAAACATACAATACCTATTTTTAAAATTTCTATCGATTGTCAAAAAACACGTATTTCAAAAAATATATCCTGTTTACCTACTTCTTCAATATTTTATGAGGTATTAAATAATGATAGACAAATAATGTGAAGTATTTTGTGAGGCTTTAATTTAAACTTTTATATAAGAAAAAACTTCATTTTTATCATCCATTATCTCTAAAAATATAATTTTCCAAGCAATTTATTTCGCCAATAACACTGCAGTAGTTTTCTTCAGACAGTTTGCACAATCCATTACCTGCCTGAATATTTTGCATATCTGACAATGGCACTTTTCTTTGAAAATTTTTATTCGACGTCAAAAGATTTTCATGGACATTCTAAACATGCCTTTATTATTTTCTCACTTCGTAAGAACGAGTTCATGTTTATTATTCCAATATCCTTTTGTTTTCGCTGACCACTGTTTGCGGACGGACAACAACAGTGTGTTCTTTCTCTTCGCTAACACGTTGTTCAAACACAAAAGAAGATAGACCCACTTTCCCTTTTGGTTTGACCTTTTGGGCGAATCCCCATACTCTCTCGCATTGAGATGTAATCCTTGACCCTCCCTGTGTTTTCCAAGTGATTTTTCTACCGCAGGGGTCGTGCGAAAGGTGAAATTCCTTAATGTATTCCGAATATTTGTCTCCTCCGAACGTATCATTACTCACTCACAGAGCGCGAAAGTGCTACCAGGAGTCCAATTCAATTCCAATGCACTTGTTAATGGTGCATTCCAAGCAGTAAATGTACCTCTATGTTAATGTAAAAAGATATGGTGAGAAATATTTCAAATTTTCTTATCGGAAATTCCTTAGTGGTCATTTTTACTCGAGACAGCTATGCAGAAAACAATCTACCGATATTTCTTTAATCAATTATATGTTATTTTATCTGTTGCAGGACTTGTTTTGCCAGCTTCTAATCGACCCACTGACCAAACAGGTTAATGCATCAGAGTGAAAACCAACAACTGATTATGTTGATTCAGTAATAAGGAATCGCACTGTTTTAACTTTTGTCACATCCTATGTATTCCAATGTCTAATGATCGTCCTAAGGAATCAATTTTGAAAGGAAATTCTGTAAAAAGGCAGCATTTTATACTGTTAGAAGTCTTTTGGTAGTCTTCTAGTCCAATCGTATTTTGATAAGTGGCATGTGGGAGAATCCGATTCAAATTCCAAGTTACTTCTTCACTTCAATGTCTTTCAAAGTGGGTAGATTTGTTGGAAACATTATTGTATAAAGCTCTTGATGGCTCTAAGCCCTCTGGATGAGCTCGATTCCTCCCCCTGAGTAAATAAATAAATAGTATGTAGCTCTGCTGAAATTTTAATTAAATAAAAGCAATAAAACCAACTAACTCTGTTAAGCTATAATTATCCTGGGAACTCTCCCTTTCAAAACAGGACCTGAAGTATCCTTTCAGTCTGCCTCTTAACGTTTGATGACAAGGTCGATTCCTGAGTAGGCACCCTACTCTCCAATGTTGCCACTTCCACATCAAGACTTCGTGCTGTTACGGATTTAATGTTCATCAATCCCACCTTTTGGTACGTAAGAAAAAAATTTACTCTCAACAATTACATATGAAATGTAACCAAGATATATCTTCTATTTACACTGCCATCAGTTACAATGCAATAGTTTCTTTTCTTAACGGTAAATTTTAGAGGCAAAATACTTAAAAATTAATCCTTCCAAATAAAAATCTTCATAAACTGAACTGAACTCAGTGGACAACAGCCCATATGGACCAAGGTCTACTGTGCCTGTCTCAGTATAAATGACATTAGGTGCTGGGGGGGGGGGCATGTGCAGATGTTTCGGTCAAGTGGTCAGTAAAAATCTTCATATTAAGATTTAATATTAGGTTAATGTGTTATAAACAAGTAACAAAAAAAATTTTAAGTCAATTCCTACTTAGATCAACAAAAAAATTATTTTAATTACTTTTTATTAAATAATTACAATCAATATAAATATGTATATACACATGACAAAATCACAGCATTAAGTGGCAATTAATTTTTATTAATTATCTTTAAAATATCGTATTGTCATCCAAAACAATCGTGTACATAAAATTTCAGTTCAACTGAATGCTTTGAAATGCTTTTTATTAACGATTGAAAATTTGAACAAGATAAATATAGCAGAGTGTGTGAACTAATAGAGTAGGAATTAAAAAAGGTACTAATGTATTATCTCGTCGATCGATTCCCGTAATAAAAAGGCATCGCCAGATGCAGCGATAAATAGCCAGTTGTGGAACGCCATTCCTGCATGCCACAAAACAATAATAATAACGAGAGCATTTTGAGTCACCTCTTGCGTTGGCGATATCCTTCGATTTGGAACAAATCGATTGAAGATGTAATATTTAAGTACCATAAATATTTATAATTGCTATAAAAGTATCTATATAAATTTGCGAAATACTTGAATAAATATTTTTAGACTAAAAATATATTGGCAAAAATCAAGCTGAAAATACCCATTCATTTGGCAAAAGTTTGGAGCCGAAATTTTGGTTTCAAGCCAAATATGGCTCTTATATTCCTTTTTCACTAGAAGCGTAACACATTTACATAAACTATAAGTTAGTAAATTTCCTTTACAGACAAACATTAGAACCTAATTAGGAACAAGAAAAAAAATGCTTTTAAGAGAGAGAAATATACCATCAATTCAATTTCTGCCTAGATATTTAATGAACCCATTGCACTAATTTATTGCTAATTGAATTTAGGGATATTTCTTAAGGAACAACTTTACCACACATATAAACGTAAGCGTAATACAGTCATTAAGTTAAAGAGACTGCTGTTTACTTTAAAGTCTAACAATTCCACCTCCATTGTTCAAACTGGATGTTAATTAAACAGAACCGAAAACTAAATTAACTTCTAAAACTAAGTTTAAAAGACATCTCTTTAATAGGAGCCCTTCGTTACTTTGCTAATCATTGCCCCTACCTCGTTCGTTCGTGCTCTTCGTCTAAACATAATTGGAAAACCTTTTTGGCGAGATGTTACAGCATTCTCTCTCTCTCTTTCCCCGTATCAATGATAAAATTTGCCTCCATTAAAAATATTTTTGCTCTGAAACAGACCTCGGGGGAAATTACAGTCACTTCTTAATTATCGTATTTCTACCACAGTTTGTGTGATTTTGTACTTTTTGTTATTGCTACAAATGTATTAGAATTTTTGAAGAAATGTTGTTCTGAAATATTTAGAATTTCTTTTTCTTGTTTTGATGAAGTCTATTTTATACAGAAACTACAACATTCAAGCAAAATTAAACGCGCTTTGTATTAAAGTCATCATTCAATATAGCCACGTATTATTGTTTCGCTAATTTGATTACTTCTTGTCTGGTGGGTGGCAACACTGGTTACTATTCTGTTATATAATTCTTTTTTTTTCCCTTCACAACGTAAACTTTCAGTCATTATTCAGTAACATTAACAGCCCTCCACCCCGATGGTTTACACTAAGAAATAATTTAATTACAATCTAAACGTAACAAGTAAAAAAAAAAACAATTTTAAGTCAATTCCTTCTTTGAATGGATGAACAGAAAGTATTTCATTAACAATTGAAAATTTGAACAAGATGTATATATATATATATAGGGAGAGAGTGAAGTAATAGTAGGAATTGAAAAAAGAGCATGATTTGTTTGCAATGTTGTAACAATACACATCCGGTATGGCTGAAAAACAGGTTTTCGACGCCAACTTTTGTCATTGTTTTAAAAGTTACATTGTTACAATAATGGACATGAATCTAAGTTGGCGTCGAAAACCGGTGATTAATTAATTAACCAGTAATTAATTAATTAATATTTGTAAAAAACTGTATTAACAACAAGTGTCATCCAGTACAAGTTTTAAAAAATGTATTTGAACTTGTTTGGATGAATAGAAAGTATTTTATGAACGATTGAAAATTTGATCAAGATAAATACATATATAAATAAATAGAGAGAGAGAGAGTGAGCTAAAATAGGAATTGAATAATTTTCTTAAAATTTTTTTTTTATGTACCATGTTTTTATAACCATTTTCATGCATTGTCATTCACTTCTGAGCTATAGTCCAAATTTCAAGTCTCTAGCTCATCGGGAAGTCAGTTTAAAATCAATTACAAAATTCCATCCGGACAGACAAGATAGCTAGTTAATAAAAAAACATGGTAAAAAAGAGTCAACATTATTTCTAAATTTTGAAAAATGATTATCGTCTGCGCGGTTAGATTGATGCTATGTTCTGAACTAACTTATTGCCGGCGTGTTGAAAAATTTATATTATCAGGGGGAAAATGCGTATTTGGTATCAAGAATAAATTTCTTCTGTAATTTTTATCATATATTCATTTTAAAATGTTTTAATCCCCCTAACATTTTTTTCGCAATGATTTTTATTTAATTATTTTTGCTTTTACTCACTGTCAACGATCATTATGATTGAGTTAAAATTATTTTGTAAAGTTTTTTTTATTCATTATTTAAATAATGATAATAAACATCCAATTTTAATTTTAAAAAATCATACAAAACAACGCTTACTATATTAAGTTGAACAGAAATAATGCGGATTTTAAAACACCCAAATTTAAGTTTGTTTATATGTCTGAATTTGATTTTGATACCATCTTTTTAAAATTATTTTTTATGCACAATATTATACCTATTATTCAAATTACATTAAATTTATATCTTTATTTTACTGAAAAATAATAGAATATATTTATTTGCGTGTTTCCATATCATGCTTTTTGAGATTAGGTTTAATGAAAATTCTGCAGGCTAATTGAAGAATTTTGTTCTGTATATCCAAGATCTAAAAATAAAAGTCAAGTTCAACGTTGGTTTAAAAAGTTCTAAGGATTTAATTTTGATTTTAAAGATAAATGAGAAGCAATCGGAGATTTCAAATTGATAATTATTATTTGAAAACACTGGTAAAGTTAAATCTCGTATAGCAAGTAGAGAACTAGCTAGTAGATTCTAATGTGCACAGGCAACATGAGTGGAACAAATAACCCCTTTAACCAGGGATATCAAACTCGTGGCCCTTGGGTATGTTGCCCGTGGTTTGCATGTGACCCTCAATGAGCAATATATTGGTACACAATAATATGTAATAAGACATCAAAATTTCTCCCGAAATAGGAAAGTTAGTAGCAGCGAAGAGAAGTCAAGTTTCAGGACGTACATATTAAATTTTTTTCTTATTTTTTTATAGATATTTATTATAATGTATAGTTCGAAATAGACTTACATTTCTTAGAATTTTGATTTTTCTTGTGGCCCCTTTAAACTTTGTTTATTTGGTCCTAGTCAGTCTTTGAGCTTGACGCCCTTGCCTTAAGCGACCAGTTTTGTGCCTTAAATATTCCCAAAAAAAGGCACATTTTTTTATTGAATATAACTAAGCATCTACAAAACAGAATGGGAAAAAGAAGAATTTTAATTTTAAAGTTTTTACACTATTTTTTAATTTATAAGTAAGAAACACGAACCCCTAAATGTTTGCTTTTTATAAGTAAATTCTGCATAACACGAAGAATGATTCATATATCTTAAAAGAATTTCTCCCATACTTACAAAAAATTTCCTGTTCATATCTCTTTTTCAAACAGTTGAGGATTTTGTGTGTGTGTGCATATGTATATGCACACACAATTTGAAGCGTGGTCTAATATTTAATCTTATATTGCAATGGGATCAAATATATTATCACCTCTTTTGGATTATCTTTTTATTTTCATTTATTTTCAAGAAACAAATTGCACATTGCTTTCCCAATCCCTGTTCTTTATCGAATATTTTCGAGAATCCAAATCCCTGCCTTCAATGAAAAATCCTCGTCTTCACCACAAAGAAAATCCCGGATGAGAAGTATTCCATTACCATGGACAAACTGCACCTTTTAAAAACACTAGCACTAATAACATCACAATAAGAATTAAGAATAATGTGCAAATCAAAGTCAGAAAAAAGAAAATATCAGTGTCCGTACAACCGGTACGGACAACTGGTACGGCAAACCGGTTGAGACCAGCATTCCATAACCCATACGGGGTACTGGTAAACCTGTTATGGGGTTTAAATATTATGAAATATTTTTTGATTTCACATGAGCTTATAGCTTGATTCCGTCAGTAACAAAAAAATGCTTGCCCATTCAGTGGTGTACATATGGGTGGGATTTAAGGATTCAAAGCCCTCCCATACACCAAGAGTTTTTTAATTTTTAGCATGAAAATTATGTCTGGAGCTTTCATCTACATATTTTTAAAAATGTGAACTTCTCCCATAAAAGTAATCCGTGTACACCATGTGTCTATTACTAGTCGCAAAAAATGAAATTGATCTTTTATTAAATTGTATAGCGACTGGACATGATAAGTATTATTTTATTCAAAGACAATGCTTTTAAGTACAAAAAGAAAAACCTATTTCCTTCGCAAAGCCGTCAATGCATCTTAATAAAGTTTTACTCCCAAACTGCTTGACAGAAATCAAGCTATCCCCTCAGACATCTTCTGTCGACAATCAAAGAATTTAAGGTGTTCTATACTCACTTAACGACTTGCATTACTCAATAAAAAGGATGAGATTCTTGTGACGCATCTATACGATTCTTTCCATTAACATCTGAGGAATTCTTTTTGGGGAAACATTTTTTCACCCAACTTTGTCCGAAGACAGAAAGCGAGATTATGCAAATTAAGTTTAATATATATATATTCTGTATTCACGCGTTTGAGAGTTAGGGAAGTGAGAATAGTTCAGAAGTGAAGTGAATTGTGGATAGATGAGAAGTGTGGTAAATCAGCAGTGAAACGTATACGTAAACAGTGTAGGAAGTGAGAAGTTGGAATTTTGAGAAAGTGCTTAGTTCAACTGTTGGAGCCTTGTTAAAGTAAGCGCAAGGATTAGAAAACCGCTAGAGTTCAGGTACTGTGATCCTTAATCAAGTTCATGTTAGAGAGTTAAATTATTAGTGAGGTCATTAATTAAACAAGCTCTGTATAAAGTTATCTTAAAGATATATCTGCATGATTGTATATATTCTCCCCACGCATCTCATCTCACCCTAGTGCTCTGACTGATCAAGTTATCTTATTTGGAATGTTATTTGTGTCTGAGTTGAATATAGTGATAAATAGATAATTGAAGTTCATCATGTCATCTGATCATTTAGTTCCACCCACACTTCTAGCCGGATCACAGGGAAAAAGGGATGTGAATTCCTTATATTCTTCAATAAGATAAGGCCTCATAGAATGAGGCCTAAGTCATCCTTTAAGAATGACTCAATACATTCTTAAAATGTGATCCACGAACCCCCATGGTTCGCAAAGGTCTCTCATCCACACAATGTTAAGATTCCCCTCTTTTACAAACACTGAAAGGCCTCGTAGAAAAATTGAAAGAAGTGCCATCTTAGACTAGATCACTAAATCACCCCCAATAAAAAAGTACTGGAACTTGTATTTCTATTAAAATTATTTTCAGTTTTTTTTATTGTTTGTAACTACATAGCTGTTATAACAACTTAATATTTTCAACAAAAAAAATTGTAGAAACACTTATTCAAAGATTAAAAAGGGAATTCTCTCAGTCTTATGATTACTGTGGAGCCTTTTAATTTCTCAGTTAGTCACACGGAGGGGAACTCAAAATCTTGAGGGTACGCGATGTCAAAAGGCGGCTGTGGCTGTCGAATGCTTAAAAACCGCTGACTTAACAGAAGCTGAATGAATTTAGATGGAAAATTCTACCTCTTATATGCCTTATAGGCGAAACACATCATCACTATATCATCTGCTTAGATCTCTGCGGCATTTTCTTGAAGTCAAAAATTTCAGTAATACACTGATGATCGGAATTTTTCTAAATCAGTATTTTACTGCAAAACTAAAAAAAGTTATTTCAAAATAGAATTAAAAAATTGCCCGAAATATGGCTCAATGATGGAGGATACATTAATGACTCATGCTTGAAGAGCAGTATTTTTTGTGTTGTTGTTGTTATTATGAAAATTATCATACTAAATCCTGTATTACTTTCCGTTCAATCTAATATTGTGTGAAGAGACTATCCGACAGGTTTTCTTCGTGACAAAAATATAACACATTTATGAAATAAATTTACTATATTAAAAATAATGCTACATTTAAAAGAAAGACGTAACTTATATATAGGAAATATTTGACACACACACACATAATATATTATAAACTTTATATCATTCTACATTTTGTAGCAGGTCCACCCGCGAGATTTCCCTCCTAAAACTAACCTGGAATAATATTCTTTAAAGTTTTATTAAAAGTTAACTGTCACTTAATTGCATTGATTCAGAAATTTGCTTACTTTGAGAGTGATCATCATCTTGAGAAGTTCTTTGGACAAATGTCATTGAGCGGCGAATACGAAGTGCTTATCCGAGAATAGAGCTCTCCCTGTTTGTTAGAGTGTCAGTTAAGCTTTTCAGGCTTTACACAGATAGGTGCATTTTGGTTATTTAATATGATATTCCTCACATATCTCGAGTAGGGTCTAGTGCTTCAATAAATAGTTAAATTGATTGTGTATGCGATTATTTCTTAGTGTTATGTCGACACTGCACTTGTTGTAACAGAGTTCCAATTACAATCTTTCGATTGTTGAACCCCCTGAGTTCGATATTCATACTTTGGGGGAGAGGGGAAAATACAACTTTTATAAGGAAATTGAAATAGTGGAAAAAGGAAATGAAAAAGATAATGCTTGTTCATTATTAAATCTGCGCGATGATTTTCTATTAAAAGTATTATATATATAAACGCGGTTAAATTAAGAAGAAATAATTCGTGGAAGAGGGAGATTCCTTTTAAACCAGCGTTTCTCAACCCCCCCCTCCTGAGAGGGCGTGATAACTCTACGAGGGGGACTCTAGCATATTGAAAAGTCTAAAACAAAAGATTATTTTTTAAAAAACTATTAATTTACAGAAACTAAAAAAAATAAAAAATTCTCACATATTAAAATATAAATACACATTTGTACTGATATGGTACACTTATAAGTGTATCAATACTGCCCAATGTATCCTAATTAATTTAACAATACTAAGTTAAGAACAAGTTTAATAATTACCAGTGACCTCATGGGCTCTTGTCATACATAAAATTATACACAGAAATTAACACTTATCTTGAAAATGTGTACGGTTTATAATTAATCCATTAACTGCCGATTAAAAGTTACGCGATTCGCTCCCCAATGCCATCGCTTTCCACGCAGGCGTGCGCATGTGATGTATTGGGGGGGGGAGGAAAAGGAGTAAATAAGTAAACCTTTCTCTGAAATAAGTAAATCCTTCGCAAATAGAGTCAATGGTTTTTTTATTGCATTCCAAGGCCTTCGGAATAGTTTTATGGATAGCAGTGCACAGAGAAGATCGTACTTCGGAAAGACGTATATATACGTCCTGGGCAATTAACGCTTTGGCTGAGCAAGACGTTTATATACGCACTTAAGAGTTTAAAGTCGTATTGTAGCTCTAGCGCTCTAAAGTATATTATTATTGAATTCAATACATTGTTGCTGTATGGAGTGGGGGCGATGAAAAATAAGATTGAATATTAGGTAGCAAATATATATTGAAAGTTTGAGAATCACTGTTTTAAACCTTTCACAACTAAGGGAAACATTTTTTTCCGATTTTAAAACTAGTGATCATTATATTTATAGCTATTTACAGCCTTATCTGCATTTTTTACACAGAATGTTAAAATGGAACGTATTCCGTACGCAGTTATGTAAGCGAGAACGTTTAGGGGAAAAAAACTGTCAGAGTAACTGGTGCCAATGATAAAACATTCGTGGATTAAATTCTTATTAATACTTTTTAAACACTACAGCCGATTTTTGGCCAAGTCTGTTCAGTTAGTTTAAACCATATTGATCTGTTTATATTACTATTGTTTTTCATCTATTTACGCAGGTGTTTTGCAAGAGAATATTTCTATATTGTCGAGCCATCAAGTACGGGGTTTGCCTTTTCTTCTCTTGCCCTCCGGTCTCAAAAACGTTACTTGCTTAATTGGGTTGTTATCCTACCGGAATATGTGACCAAGGCATCTTAGTTAAGAAAAAAAGCCTTAATTACTTTAATTAAATTTGGTTCTCTGTACTTCCTTCATAACTCAAAATTGTAAAGTATTCTCCAGATCCCGTTTTCCTTCACTGCTCCAAAAATTCTTCTCGATATTTTTCGTTCAAATCTCAATTATTTTTCGTTCAAATCTCAATAAGTTTTCTTCATCCAGTTTTCTCGTTCTCCAGTACTCAATGCCATATAAAACTATGGGTCTTATAAGCGCTTTGTATTTTTACTTTTGTTTTCCTGCTTATAAATTTGGATTTAAATTGATTACTCAAACATTAGCTATCTTGATTCCATTTTTAATTTCGATCGTTATATCATTCTTGTTATTTACAATTGTACATAAATATTTGAATTGACAGACCTCCTCAAAAACATAATTATTTATTGCCAGTGTCCTTGATTCAAGTTCTTGTCTGAGACTGCTATAAACTTTGTCTTTTCTGCATTGACAGTCAAAAAAGTCATATTAATATTTTTTTCAGTTTATTGTGTCGCGTAATAATATATTACTGTGATTTCTCACGTGTTTCAAGTTATTAGGTAAGTATAATTTTGTGCAACAATAAAGTACATTTGAACAAATTAAAACAAACGACAAATGGGATTAATCTGTTCTCTTCCAAAAATAATTTTAAAAAACTTCGCATTTCTATGTAATTTTCTTGTGATTTTTATTTATTTTGCTTCCAAGCAAATAATTACATACTAATGTTTACTCTTATCACCCTAAAGGTGCTATAAGGGCTAAAAATTCTACATTATTTGACTTTATTTTGGGTCGTTTCCTGGTTTCGTGTTATAGTATAAATTGAGATTATAAAATTGTTATAGATTTCATTTCTTAATAAAAATTAGTTAAAAATAGTAAGAGTAAAATTATAAAAATATGAGCAGATGGTGACTCGATTCTTGAGCACGTAGCTCTTTACTTTCATAAACTCTAAAACTCTCACATATTCGGAGCACGATCGAATTATCAAAAGCGAATTCCCCGCAAGATACCACGTTAAACTGACGCGAATTCTGGGAAATTCATTCAATTTGATTGAATTTATGTCGTACTAGAGTATCACCGGAACCAATAGCGGGGGGGGGGGAGAGGACATTTAGTAATTATGTTGAAATGACGCTCGACATTAGCTGTCCTTCAGAGGGATGGGGAGAATCATTGATTTCGGTATGGTTCAACAAGGTCATCCACCAACTCTAAAGTGAAACGGATCTGCTTCCGAGAATTGTGTAGTAGTTAATCGTGAAAGTGATTTATCTGAAATACCCTTATTTACTGTTAATTCGGGGAATTTCAACAGCAATCCATATTCGTCTCAATTATTACAGTTTATACGGTATCTAACATACGCGGGCGTTCTGGTAGCCTGGTTGCGAGTTTCGAAATGGGTAGATCGTAGGTTCGAATTCTGATTCCGTTGAAGGTTGCCATCAAAATAATCATACTTTTTTTTTTGTTAAGTTCAAATGGGATTCTATACCTTCACGATGTGTGTAAATGAGCTCGTTGTCGCCTCTCTCCTTTTGAACCTTAAGGTATCCGACTACCCCAAAATTGTGAATTTTGCCAAAAATTGACAAATTTTTTTATGATTTTCTTTTTGGGCCATCTTGTTAGCTTCATAAAAATACCAAGTTTATCATTTTCCGTTTACTAGAACAAAAGTTACAAGTGTTTTAGTAAAAGCAGATACCTTTACTCTTTAAGCAAGATGTCATACTTTAAAACGCGATTTACTCGAAATGTGATTTTTTGAAAATAATCAAACGGGGTCAGTGATTGCTAAAAAAGTTTTGAACATAATTAACTGAAATTGTTTCTGTAAGTTCTGTATAATAGTAAATGTGTTTTAACCTTTAGATTTATCAATCACTGTTTTATTACAAAGTTTACAGTCCCTTATGTGAATATAATCACTGTTTTTTTAAGCAATTTCATATAATAACTGAGATAAAGTGCTCTAGTTTTTGTAAAAAAGAAAATATCTCTTATCCTGAAGGTCATTTCAAAATTGAATAACATAGCAACAAATTAGATTGAAAAAATTGAAAATTTGTTACAAAATGGACCGCGTTTATGCTATTTTTTGTCAATTTTTACATATTTTTTCCCATTTTAGTTATAATTTCTTTTTCCTCTTCTTAATTTTAGCACATTTTTCTTAAAATGCACTAAATAAATCTAAAAATAACAAAAAAAAATCTCCATATCTCCTTTTTTTTTAAAAAAAAGTTGTCGCAGCCAGTCGGATACCTTAAACGGTACTTACGTATTATACCGTCGACCTGTTCCGTCAAATCAAAAAACGTCGCCATATACCACAATATACAGCTAATAGTGAAAAACTATTCCCGTTCATGTTGAAACATAATAAGCTTTTTCGCCCTACCTGGCGTAGATTAACCATTTTTATAGGCTGTTCCATTTCCGCGCATATTCACATACAATAATCCTAATCGCGCATGATCGACAGTTATGTTAAGGCGCCGTTCTATTGAAGATGCTGGTAAGGCAGGTTTAATGATGGGAAGGCTACATTAGGAAAACACCGTGATGCTCGTTATCTAGAGTCTTGATAGGTAACCGCAGGTGTGGGAGCGTATAAACCCGGGGTGGGCATTACGTCGATTACGATCGACCGGTGGACCACCAAGACATTTTGGGGTGACTGCCTAAAAATTTTATCAGTTAGTAATTATATGCGGAAAATTCAAGATTGGCTAGCAGTACGCAGCCTAAATCTTCTACTGACCATAACAACAAAAACTAACTTTAGATAAAAATGTTTTATTATTTTAATATATCTTGAATTGTTTGATAATAAACTTATCATTTGATATAATTATATTTGGGGCTATTATTATTAAGTTTGTATCCTGCGTTTTGCTTTAAATGCGGCTTTAAAAGTGTTGTTTTTTTTATTTTTGTTCTGTAAGTAAGTACATAATCCGTACTTATTATTAAGTTATAATAATCAATTAAATTACACAAATAATGCCAAATATCTGGGTTACATTCTGGACCAGGAGATATTGAGTAACAAACATATAGAGGCTCAAGTAACCAAAAGCAGAAAAGGATTTAACATTCTCAAATATATTTCCGGGCTTGATTGGGGAGCAGACGCCAATACCCTGAGAACAATCTACATCTCATTAATCAGGCCAATTTTGGAATATGGCTTTCCAGTTTATTTTTGTGCTTCTGAAGCTAACTTAAATAAGCTTGAACGAGTGTAACTGAGTGCCGCAAGAATAATTACTGGCCTTCGTAATAGCTGCCCTAATAATATTGTTAGCTACAATGTCCAGCACAGAACTTCTGCCTATCTCCATTCTTGGATCAATAACAGGCGATTAAAGAAACATAGCCCTTTTTCTTTGGCAGTTGATATGGGTCTGTTTTCTGGTAATGTTCAACCTCACTCCTTAAAGCCATTTCCCCATTTTAAGTTCGACTCTGATCGCATACATTTCCAGACTGAGCTAATGACCAGGGTGTGTAAAAGGTCTGATGTACCATAATTTACTAGACAGGTTGCTCTAGAGACAATTGATGTGGCATCCCTCATACGGCATTAAAAATCTATACTGATTGCATCCCTCATATGGCATTAAAAATCTATACTGATGGCAGCATGCGCGACGGTGGTATTTTTGGAAGCGGAGTGCACATTGAGACACCTGATACTACATTTGACATCAAGATTGGGAATATTAACTACTGTTCTGTTTTTAGATCTGAACTTATTGCAATTTATAGGGGATTGCAATTTATTGACACAGCTTCTGACCTTGTCTTCAGGGACATTTGGATTTTAACAGACAGCCGTGCTTCTATACAGCACCTTTCTCGTTGGACAACTGTTGGGTATTTGGAAAGCCTAAATATTCTGGATGTTCTGGTTCGACTTTCTTCTGGACACTGTATATATTTTTAATGGGTTCCCTCCCATATTGGATTGAATGGTAACGAAATAGCCGATAGTTTGGCCAAGTCTGCCACTGCTGACACTTTGATGGGTGACACTTGTATAACTTTTGCTGAACTCTCCTCTATTAAAAGGTTAGAATTGAATGCAATTTGGAGAATGCTCACCCTTGGTATTTTGTGAAAAAACCTCGTTGGTTAATATTTCAACTTAATATTCCTAGGTATCAGCAGACGGCTCTGTCACGCTTTTTTAGTGGCCACATCAAGTCTCTGACTTTTCAACAGGGCCGCAAAGTCTTCCCAGAATGTCCTAGGTGCGAGGCTGATCAGGCTTTTCCCAGTGATATTTTGAATTGCTTGAGTTTTTCATACGACGAAGTTTTAGGAAATCCTATCTTATTTCTGGATTTTTTGGAGATTTTTGGTTTTATGGAGATGGTGTAGCTAAGCTACACCATCTGGGATAAGAAACAACAACAAGTTATAATAATAACCTTTTCCTTACCTCACCACAACTACGACATTAGGGAAAGGGAAAAGGGTCGAGGGTTGGAGGTCGATTGTCGAGAACAAAAAACAGCAAAAAAAAAATTAATGAATAAATAATTAACATTAATAAATAAAAAAAATTCTAATATCAAATACTCTACTACATTTTACATACTATATACATGGACTATAATGAATCGGAAAAAAAGGAGGAGTTATGAGGGAGGGCTGTCCGGACCCATGGATCCTACCCCCGTCCATGTGGGCACCACTGACACTGGGTGGACAGCAACTCCTTGAAAAAATTAAAAGTAGCCAGCACCCTGGAAAAGTCTGCCCACCCCTAGCATAAACCCATTTGGAGACCAGGCTAAGAGAAAGCCTGGGAGTCTCATGTAGAGTCTGTGTTGGAAGGTCCTGGAGTGTCTGAGGGTTGCCCCTTTTAGCCTCTTTAAAAGTGGGTTATGTCACTCCTCCAAAAGCGACACATAACGTGGAATTATTTCTGTTTGGACGTAGCCGAGATTACTATTTGACCATTGGCTCTTGACACCCTTCGTGCGGTGGACTTTGAAGCCGGAGATTGGCGTGGTAACTGCGCCATTTTTACATTTACTTCGTAGCATATATTTTTTTTAAAAAATGGCCACTGCAATGAATTAGAAAAGACAAAGTAATGTCGAACATCTTACTTCGCCTCTTTGGGGGTATTTGGATTGGAGAAACAAAAAAAAAATTTCTCTGTTCACCATTTCATATAGCTATGCTAAAATCTTGATATCTGCAACCATCGCAGACAGTAATACCTCGAACTTACGCGATAGGTGGAACTGAGTCATAACCACGTAAGTCGATGTATTATTTCGAATATTAATTCATATAAATTACAGTAGAGCGTCGTTTATTAGAACTTTTATTATCCGGAGCGTCAAATATCCGAACCAAAGTCCGGATACGTTTTCGAACAATGCAATGCTCAACATTTGTTTACTGTGAGGCCAAAAGCGACGTAAATACCCAAGATGAGGGATATTTGGGGAATTTCAGTTGTGTGATTAAGTAAACATCTGCGCGAAATATCAGGTCAGTTTGTTTTCAAGTGCGAGGATGTATATGTGCTCTTTTGTTGAGTTTTGTTGATGTAGAAACCTGTATGGCATGCGAAGCAGAAGACTGTGGATTTCAAATGCTAAATAATGACGAGATAGTGACTTCCGCGCAAGAAGAATCCGATCCTGTTGACGATTAAACGGATGAAGACGAGGACAACAACAACGAAAGTAGCAAGGGTTCATCAAATGATGAGGCGTTTTCTGCGTTAGCGACAGCTGTGGAGTGGTACGATCAACAATCAGAGTTCTGTCCTACTTAACTACTGCTGCTCAAGAGAATCACAGACCTTGCAGTGAAAAAACGAAGGTGTACAATGGTACAGCGAAAAATAAGTGATTATTTTCCACAATTAAGGTAAAACTGCGACATTTTGCACCTAATTGGCTTTTCCTTTTCAAGCACGTTTCCCGCATGTGATGATTTTCAATATTTGTATAGTGTCCAGTATCATATACTGCATGGATCGCATTCGGTTTTCGATTATCCAAACTATCGCGTATCGGAACGGTGTTCGGTCCCAATTGATTCTCATAAACGACGTTCTACTGTATTTTTTATTTAAGGCCAGAGATGAAAGAAAATAATAGCTTCGAAAAAAATGCTTTCTAAAATGTCAGATAACACAAATACAAAATCGCAAATCGAAGTTATTTTGATATAGAAGGATTCATAAAATCTAATAAAGTAGTCTGGAGGCTCAAAGATTTTTTTCTCTCTCAAAATTTCCTCGTAGTATGCTAAATTTTTTTTATTCCTTCTTTTGTTAAAAAAAATGCGACCATCGCGCGTTAAAATCTATATTTTCTAAAATTTGTAACTCTTTTTTTCCAGTTAAACTGATACCTTCTGTCGAATTCCCAATCATCATTTGATCTTCAGATTGAACTGGGTTTAAGGACTCATGTTCTTTAATGTCTTGCTCTTACCCATGCATTTCTATGAGCTTATCAATTGTCAGCTCCTGATTGTGGGAATTCAGCAGTTCTTAAAAGTCATCACTTTTTACATCTAAATTTATTTGCCTTGCAAGGTCAACAACTTCTCAATCGCATTACCAATTTTACCAATTCTTTTTTTCTCAAATAAAAGTCGAATCGACGAAATTTGAAAATCGCGTAACTCAGGGGTCGCGTAAATTGAGGTACTCCTGTATTTAGAAAGCATACAGTATAGAAGAATTGGAAAATGCCACCCATGAATATTTCGCTGTTTATCAAAATTATAATTTCGTGGATACTGACGCAAAAACTTTTCCCAAAAGGTAGAGTTCTTGTAGAGAAGGGTAAAATGGAGCAGTAAACATCAACGGGGTACTGCTTGACTGACACATTCAGAACCCTAAATGGAATTCTCTTGGTATCGCATATATACAGTCGATTCTCGATAATTTGAAGTTGGAGGGACCAATGAAAAGCTTCGTATTATCAAGAGTTCGAATTATCGAGATGGCAGAAAAAAACTCCCAAAATACATGCACACACTCACACAGAGAATGTTTTTTCTAACCCATTTAAATTTGAAACTTTGAAATGAAACAACAATTGTACATATGTATAAAATAGTTTTAAGGTATTTTTAAAAAGAACATATTATATACAGTATAAATATTATACAAAAGTTAAAAGTCGTGTATTAAAATAATACATTTATATATTAAAAACGATTGCTAAAGGAATAAATACACTGTACATAATTAATCTCTTTTGACGAAAAAATCTGTCTAATCTGTGTATCGGTTCCCTCAGACACTGAATCCAAGAACCCTTGGTTCTTCAAAGCAGGGTTCAGGTAGGCCCATGCCCCATTTGGTGCCACATACCACAAGTCACACAATTGAGTCATAAATCGCCATGTCACTCCTACGCGAAATGCACAATCCACGCATCTCTTCTTCACAATAACAGACCAACCTTTCGGAACACATGTGTAGCAAGGCCCTGTGTTAAACGAAAGATATGGATGGCTGACAACAAGTACGGCCAGTCTATTGTCCAACTGAAGAAGGAAAGCAATAAAAATGTCGTTTTGCTTGAGGAACTGGGAAACGCAAAGAAGGAATGGCAGACAGATGATCATCAAAGAGGCTACATTACAGACACGCAGAGAAAATATAACACAAAGCATGTAAGCTCCAAACTGTTTAATACAGGACTCTACATGATAGTGAGTGTTTGAATAGTCGAGAGTTTTATAAGATAACTTCGAATCATAGTATGTTGTAGTCTGTCCAGCCACAGATTTTACTTCGAAATACTGAAACTGCCAAAACGTATTGTCTTAGTTCGAATTATGAAGTGTTTTTCTAGGGGCTGAACATATACTTCGAATTAGCGAGAAGTTCATATTATCGAAGGCTTGAATTAATGAGAGTTGACTGCATATGCATCGCCTAAGCTGAAAAAGAACGTTCAAGGTCTAAACTCATATGGCGTCATACAGTTAATCACGTGATAACTCAATTACGTGTTTCCAGCCATTGAAGTTCATGCGCTTCGCTGTTGCTAACTTTTGTATTTTGCAAATACTTTTTTAAATGTACATATGTGTAACATGATTTAAAAACGCATGCGTGATATAAATCTTTCTAATTTTAGTTTTTTGAAAAATTTTAATGTTTTAACATCTTTACCAAGGAATCAACTTTGAAATTTTATCAAAATTTTACATGTACCAAGTTGAGACAGCGGTGCATAGGAAACCTCCCACATGTCAACTTTTTTAATCAGCCTGTCCCCTGGGTTACTGAGTATAAGTACCTAGAGTTAATACTTGACGCTAAATTAAATTTTGCCAAGCATATCCGTTCCGGCAAACCAAAAGGCGGCTGGAATGAGAAGCACTCTAAATCGTTTGATTTCTCCCAAGAGCAAGCTCGCATTAAGGCACAAGGTTCTGTTATACAAAGCCATTTTTCGCCCCATTATGCTGTACGCTTCTCCCATCTGGGCAGGTGTGGCACCTGAAAAGATTGCACACTTTTCAAAACATTCAACTGCGTAGAGCAGAAAACGCACCTTGGTCTTGCATAAAAATCTTAATGTTCCTCCGCTTCTTGATTTCCTTAAAAAACAATCAGAAAATTTTTTCAACCGGTTACCACAGATTCCAAATGAATCCATCAGAGAAATCCCGGCTTATGATAATTCTATCCCTAGCTCTTCTAAGAGACCTAGAGCAGTCCTTAACCACTCATATCAACAGCTCTGAAAAGGATGAGAATGTCTTGATATAAATTAGGAAATTCTAACATCAACCGTGTGTTGTTTTTTAATGCTTTATGGTTATTTATCACTTGTTGTTTTCTTTTTCAAGACTTCATTCTCTAATTATTACCCCCCCCTCCATACAAGCTCTTACATGCGTTTAGTGTGACAACTTGATCCTATTTTAAATTTCTCCACCTTTCCTTACTTTTTTCCAAGTGGTTATTTAAAATCTCCTTTCAATAACCACACGCAGATATTTAAGAGGTAATTAGTAACGGACTTAAAAATAATATTCTCTTTAATCTTTTGATATTAAAGAAATTCCTCCCTTTTCTCCCCTCGTTCCTTCGAGATACGGCAGCCGGTTGAAAGACGGGCGTGGTTGTCAGAGATGTGACGTCATTAACTAAATCAACTGGATGAGTGGTTTCCCACTCACCCCTCCACCAGCGCTGTTGCGCTGCACTCATTGTGGTCTGCTTTATATTCTTATGTAACACTTCAGCAAACTATTCTTATTTTTTTCTACTTATTATGATGAGTGGATGATAGAGATTTCTCTAAGATCTCACGTAAACGTATAACCGTTACCGTTACCCAAGTACCAAGTTTAATGTAAGCTTTGAAATCGTGATTTTATTTTAGTGTAATAGTTATGAATTTGGACAATTTTATGCCACCTGTAGATCGAATTTTGTCTTTGTAAGTATTTTCAATTTATATGTAGGTCTGATAAAATTATATTTCACCAGTAAATATTTTTGTATGAACTCATTATTTTTCCTTTCGAACTCCATATTCTTTTTCTTAGTGATACGCTAATGAAATTGTCGACAGGTGGCCCCGTTACCCTAAAACATAGTCCCCGATTATCGTCATTAATTGATTCTCAATTTGATTTACTGATCGTGATTTAGTAAAAATAAACAAGCCATCGTTCGAAAAGCAGTAAAATGGATATTCAAGAGAACCGTTTTCTGCTTTGAATCATTCGGAGTATTTTATATCTTGATCCGTAGTAGTGACGGATTGGTTCATTACTGACTTCGAAAGCTCTCCTAATTGAAATTCTCTCTACCGTAAAGTCGTAACAAAACGATCTCTTTTCAAGTAATTTATAGAAGGATTCATTGTAATTGAATTTTCCTTGAGAAAATTACTTTCAGGTGAAACATACGGAAAGATGCCGTTACAGAAATTTGGCAAGGCTGTCATCAATTTCGCTTTGGTGCATTTAATTAAGAAAAAATATCTCTTGTTTTTTGAACTGTTATTTCTTTTGAGTCATTTTTTTTACTTGATTAAAACTCTGTATCGTTATTGATTAACCCCTTCCAGGCTCATTTTATTTCTAGATTATGGATCAAAAATGTAAATTTTTTTTATGTATATTTTTAAAAAGGCATTCTTTTTACATAATAGCACCACTCACATTCAAAATTTCCTAAAAATTAATGTAAAAATATCTATTTAAATAAATGAGTAATTTACCTGTAAAATTGGATTTGTGTATGGCAGAAATCATCAGACTTTGGAGCCAATTCAAGCTAACTATTAAAAAAAAAGCTTAGAACACCTAGATTTTATCTTGAATTACAAGTTTTGCTTACATCTTTTGCATTTACATGAATGAATATGAAATTATTAATCAATATTTGATCTTGTATGTTAAATTCGAAAACACGGTACTGCACATAACACAACATCGCAATCTGAAAAGTAGAATCTTGTTTCCTTTCTTACCTACTTCCCTCTCTGCTGTCTCTCTTTGATCAGCAAATCGTACACTGTCGAGATGGATTTGTTTTCTTCTCTGTTGGGGGAATGTAGTCAACAAAGTGTCCTTCAGACAAGCGTGAAGGGGAGGGCTGAGCAAAAGGATGTCCTTTTTTTTGTAGAAAATTCTATCGAGTGGTATTTTCAGTTAATTAAAACCATAAAAAGGACATGTGAAAGAATTCGGGAAAGATCGATTGCACAGTGTGTGACGGATCTATACGTGTCCTTTTAATAACCCTCTTGGGAAATCTTTGGGCTATGAATGACAACATCCCTTTCTGAAGAAGAAACCATGATAATTAGGTCAGTTATATATTGTATATGTTTGCTTGCTAGATAGATAGATAGATAGATAGATAGATAGATAGAAGATAGAAAAAAAAAAAAAAAAATAGATAGATAGATAGACTGAGGAGAATTGATGATTAGATGAAGTTGCCTGAAGATTGAAATACCAGAGAAGCTGTCGGTAAGAAGGAATATCTACCGAGCAGGTATTAGTTATATTGATAGCGCGTTTCAAGCTTTAAATTATTAAAGAGATTTAAGTGACAATTGGTCACATAGCTACAGTGTAATTCAAATATTAGAGTAGGAGATTGATCCATAAAGGGTGGATCAATTGATTAGAAGTATTCTTCGAACTCGCGGCTCTCGTAGCAAAACCCCTGTTCTTTACTGGGAAACATCTCATTCTATCTGATTAATTGATTTATGTCTAAGTTAATTAGTGTGCTGAATAAATAATTAAAAAGGATCATTTCGAGTCGTCCTTCCCTTCTTCCCACACCTTTAGCCGGGTCAGAGAATAGGTTGAGAGGGTTACAAGTGTAAATTTTCCCAGTGCCCGAGCTACACTCGGAATGAGCCAGGATGGTACGTTTTGTCTGCCCGAGCTCGGCTTGGAAAAAGCAGAAAAGGGGTTGAGTAAAATGATTTGGAAAAAAAAATAATGTTATATGATTTTACTTTTGTGATTTAGTTTATAAAAATTTTATTTATAAAGCTATTAAAAATTAATTTAAGCTCTCTATGCTAAAAATAGTTTTAAAAAAATAACTTATTCATAGCAGATTCCCGTGTTACATCGTCTTTCGATTTATTTCGTTCATAAATATGGTTCCTCGAACACTTCCGACTACCAGTTCTTGCTCTCGACATAAAGTCCATTAATTATAACTAATAAGCCTAGTAATTTTGAACTATGGTTAAATGACGAGGTCGAAATTCAAGCTGGCACCCCCCCCCCCTCCCTCTTTATCTATGTCTTGGCAACCCCTGTACCCAATAGGTCTTTAGTGAAAATGTAAGTTAACTTTCCTAAAAATTATGTGCTTTTTCAGTTCACTACATAAGCTCACTCTCTCCTTATATATATATATATATAACTTGTTCAAACTTTCAATCTATACAAATAAATAAAATTGAAGTGTCTGTTTGTAATTTCAAATTAGCAGCTTTTTACTAAATGCATTTAAAGACATATACGGTACTTATATAAAAAAATCAATTTTTAAAATTTTTGTCTGTCTGTCTATCTGTTTGTTCCGGCTAATCTCAGGAACTTCTGGTCCGATTTTAAAAATTATTTCACCAATGGAAAGCTACATTATCAGCAAGTAACATAGGATATATTTTATTCCCTATATTCCTACGGGAACGGGAACTATGCGGTAAAACGTTGACGTTGCTTACTCCCCGCCAAGTTGGCGCAAAACTATGCATTTGCACAATAATGGAAATTTTAATAAATATTTTTGGATCACAAATGATATAAATAAATTTATATATTTGAAGATTGTCAGAAGCAAAATTAAGCCATAATATGCCATGTGACAAAAAATCTGATCAACATTAATCAGCATCTGAAGCGTTTTCCTGTAATGATGAAAACATGGTATTTGCTGATGAAGAAAAAAAGCAATAATCTTTTTTTTAACCAAAAAAAAAAATGTCATAGAAATGTATACATATGTAACAAATATATACAATGCATATGTATAAAATCTTCAAAAATCTATATGAAGAACAGATTGTCGAAGGAAAATTAAACCATAATGCAACACAACAAAAAATTGCATTAACTCAGAATTTTGAAGTGCAAAAGAAAATTACTTTGTTATGCATTCAATCACATCAATAGTTTCCATGAAGATCTTCTTGATGAATAAAGTTAACCATCTTTCCATGAGATCAAAAAATGAGTACTTATCGGTTATAAAAACTATGAGGAGAAAAAATAAAATAAGCAACATGTAGAATATATGCCAAAATCTATTTAATAACATGTTGGAAAATATGTCAGAAAATTTCATACGTAAATAAAAATTCATATTAGCCTTCGTGTTCTTACGTATTAGCATCACTACAACCAAACTGGCTCTAAGCAAATCCCAACAAAATGTGACTGATTTTTTTTTATATAAAAACATGTAAGAATCTTTGTTGTTTTAATATCAAGAAGCGATTAGGATTGCACCAAATTGGCTGTGATGTGCTTATATGTAAGTATCATAAATTCTAACTTAAATCATGATATCGGCAATCTGATAATGCCAATTAGTTTGAATGGAGTGTCATTTTCTATGGTACTTAGATATTATCGCAACCTATTGGCGACATTACATGAAATGAAGCATATGGTTGCCAATTTGGCGAGTTATTAATTAAGTTGGCAATTTTTGCAATAATACGTAAGCACCAAAAAATGTTATTGCTTTTTACCTTTATCGGAAAATTCCATGTTTCATCAATGTAGCAAAATAGTACCAGAATATAGCTTATAACAAAAAGAAAAGGTACTGACGTATTATTGCAACAATTGCCAACTTGCATATGTGAGGCACTAAAATAGAAAATATAGCATAATTTAAATTAAAAGGTTATAGAAAACAAAAGAAAATTAAGCCTTAATTTTGCCAGAAAACCTTAAAATATAAAAAAATTTAAACATGAATAAAATAAACGTAAATATATATGAAGTAACCTAGTACACATCAATTCAAACCGAAAAGCAACCTTAAATAGATAAGCAAAGGTCTGATTTAGATGAAACTACCATAAACACCACAGAAAAAAAGGAACATGTCAGAAAATCTTATACGTAAATAAAAATCTATATTCTTGTGTATTACATCACCACATTCAAAATTTGGACCACGCAAATCGTGCTATTTCCCACCAAAATCTTATAATTCTTTCTTTTTCAACAACAAAAAAATATTTGTTGTTTTGATATCCAGGAGTGATTTGCATGTCACCAATTTGGCTGTGATGAAAATCAGGATAGTGACAATCCCAATTAGTTTGAAGTGAGTGCCTTTTTCTTTTTGTTATAGGCTACATTTTTGTACTATTTTACTACATGGATGAAACATGGAATTACGAAGAAGGCAACCTTTTTCAGACCGAATTGTAATGCTATTAGGATGGAAATAGGTAAGATGTACCGCTAAAGTGTACTGATATATTCAGATGATGATTTAGTTAATAGCTTTTCTTACTTTAGGGCCGCGACTACCTTCTGTTGTCATGATATGAACATGAAATGAATTGTAGCCCAAGCACAAACGTGATTGATAATACCAACATTCAGGTTAGCAAGAATAAGGAAAAGCAAACGTGTAAACCCAAGGTCCTTGCAACTATTTTGTACCAAAATATGAACAAATGTTTTTCCATTATTGCCTCTAAGAATAACATAAAAGATACAGCAAAAAGGTTTGTAGAGTGGAATCAAGCTTTTTTTATGCTGATAGTACAACTAATATTAATCAGAAGCATAAAATGAAATAGAACACTTTATGGAAAGTAAATATCTTTAAAAGTGGTTCACAACAATAAAAATAGTAGCTTTAGGCCTTGCAAGATGGGTAGTTGTTCCGTTACGCAAACCACAAAAGTTTATAAGAAATAATTATAAACAAAAATTATGCACAGTTTCACAAATTTAATACGGTGGATAAACTTAAGTATCACCCACTAACGTTGGCGGTTACAATCTATCTGATGTTCATATCATGACACAGGTTTTCGGCGCCAAAGTTAAACTTAGAACTAAATGAAATCGCCTGAATAATCATCACTCTTAAACGGTACATATTGCCCCATTCCATCCGTATAGAATGACCATTTAGTCTGAAAAAGTTGTAGAAAAAACATCCTTTTTTTTAAAGTAGCGAAAAAGATATAATACGTTATGAATCAAATACAAAAATCTACTGTTATCAAATTAGTGTTGCCAATCGGAAAAATGAAATTTAGAAAAAACATTTTTTGACAACGATTTTTTCCAAAAACAAATGTAATTCCTCCCCAAAGAGTTAAAAAACGAATAATAAATATATTTACAATAAAATGTGCTAAAATCCCCTCCAAAACTGCTCAAAATATTAATTTTCGCAAAGTTAAGACTTGACATGGCTGATGACGTCATATCTCCATTTAGCTGAAAAATCGCATAAAAATTGAATTTTAAAAAAATCTAAAGCAAATTTCGAAAAAAACTCTTCGAGGTTAATAGCATAACGACCTATAGCTTCTACATGCCAAGTTTCATATTCCTCGGTTGCTTAATTTGGTCGGAATAGGTGAAACACACAACTCTTTCTTTTATATATTAGTATATATATATATATTTACTTATATATTTATCTTGTTCAAATTTTCAATCGTTAATAAAATACTTTCTATTCATCCATTCAAAGTAGAAATTGATTTTAAAAAATTTTTATATTACTTGTTTTTACTGTTTTTAATTAACATATTATCTGGAATAACTGAATTGCAGAAATTTAAATTTGTATAAATACCAGTGTATTGCAGTTACATTTAGTAATTAAAGAGTTGGAATACCGTTATATTTTCCTGAAATTCTTCATTTTTTCCTATGTTTTTATATATCAGGTTATCATTAAAAAGGATCTCACATATAAATTATACAGTCAAAACTTGAACATTTATTATGCTAGAATTTGAATCGGATTGATCATTTCAAGATCTTTTATTTTCTTGTGGTTTTTTTTATTAATAAAATAAGCCTTATAGCTTTAATTGTTTTTGTGACAAATATGCTTAGGAAAATTTTTTTGACTGCACTGACTACCCTTTATTATTTTAAGATGAGTATATTTTCAAGGAAGTACTAAATCAGTTTTATGTCACTTATTTGAGTTAGGAGTTACATTATAGAGAATTTTCCAGTGATATTCACAGTAATTTCTATATTATTCCTTTGCCAACATGGATCAAGTCCAAACTAGTTTAGAAATACGCTGCCTGGCTTTCCTCCAAAGTCTCCAAACTTGGCCCCTAAAGTTGATGATTAACGCACTCAAAAGCGCATATACTGCCAGTATTAATATACGCTTTGCTATTGAATCATACAAAAGTGTACTGCATTGCAACAGTATACGGAATTTGTCCGTTCCTCTCCTGTGCAATATTAAACCGAGGTAAAATATAATAAAAATATATCCTTTTTCATTAAACCCATACCTGAAATTTTCGATGCAAAACTGGAGCATTTTTTTGTTATTGAAAACAGTTATAAAATCCCTGGGCACAACAAATTATCACCCGGGGTTCACAGAAGTAAGTATTAAACACACATTACAAAGGAAAGAAGGAAAAAAATCTTTTGAGATTATGAAGGATTATAAACATTTACGACAAATTCACAGAAGTTTTTAAAAAAACACTTCTGGCGGAAATAAGTTGGTGAAGATTCGGAGACCAATTTATATTAAGTCCCTTGAAAGCCGGTCCTCTAGGATATTTCGTTCTCTTTCAAACTTGGAACACAGATGGAGCACATGTTCTTCATTTTTCTCGCCACCAATATCATAAACGCAGGAGTGAGTGAATATTAACGTCCCACTGTTCAGCTACACGAGGGCTTTTGGGGACGGTCCGCGTAATTTTGAACCATGATTAAGTGACGCGGGCGACACCTGAGCTGGCACTCCCTCTCCTAACTACCACGCCACACCAACGGGAGGACGTTTGAGCTCTCGACAGATTTAACGTGCATCGCTCCCCTACACGGCGGGTCTTCAGTGGTACTGGGATCGAACCCAGGACATGCTAGCCACGATCCGATGCCTAGACCACTTAGCTACCGCGGCCACATCATAAACGCAGGAAGATGTCGGAATTAAATTAAAATTGTTCAGATAAATTTAAAGTTACCATGACCTGTTAGAAATTGAGTTATTTAAAATTTGTATAAAAATGATGGCAGGACAGTCTCTTATTAATGGTCAGAAAAAATTTCTTTGTTAAGCTCTCTTTATTTGAAATGAGTTATTCTTGGTTCCAAGACTTCATCATTCTTTCTTTCATAATTTTCTTGCAAAATGATTTAGGAATATTAACAGCAATGAAAATTTCGCGCTTGGTGGCAGCCTTTGCAAGCCAATCGGCCCACTCATTTCCAAGAACACCCGTGTGTCCGCGAAGAAATGCAAAACTTAATAAGATGTTTTTATCTTTTAGGCTTTTAAGTCGCTTTTGGATCTCGACGATTACGTTGTTTGACGAAAAAATACATCTCAGAGAATCCAAGGAGGAAAGAAAATCGGTGCAAATGAGAGATAATTTGAGATGACACTATTTTGTTTAGTGATCTATTTAATTAATTTGCATTTGGCTTACTTTTTTCCATACTATTTGGTTTAATATTGGGCAATATTTTCCTCACAAACTTTTTTTTCTACATTTTTTTCCAAAACACAGAGAAATACGTTTAACGCGAAAAGGCTTAAGACGAAATACCAGTAAAAACGAAATAATATAATGGTCCCGACAAGCTACTATGTATTTTCAAACTTTTTTTCTCTGAACACGGAATGAACAAAATACGGAAAACAACACCGGATTGGACTGCCCTATTGTATTATCGGAAGAATTTATTGCAATAGATGATGAAAATGTTTGCACAGCCTTAATTAATTATATATATATATATAAAGTAATACTATATAACAGTGATGGCGAACCTATGACCCGTGGGTCAGCCATTGACCCACGCAAGCTTTTTAACTGACCCACGATTGCTAGGCAACCACTTGTCTGCTTACGCGGGTTTATTTAGATTTTCTAATTTGTGTGGATTATTTATATTCTATTTGTATTTTTTCAAGCCCTGCATTGACACATAATCAATTTAAATGCTGTCTATAACCTTCAGTTTGATCATTATAGTTCCAAAGTTATGCAAATGATAACAAATATTTATGAAAATATGTAGTATTTGAAATAAAGCAAAAGTGTTTACAAAATATCAAATAAAGTGTATAATTTTACTCACATTTGGTTTGTTGAAAAAAATCGAAAACCAAAGCAAATAATCATATTTAAAGCACTTTCTTCGGATAAAATGCACTTTTGTAAGGTTATGTTCAGTTATGTTTGTAGAAAAAGACTTCCATAGCACGTGGAAGTCTCTTTCGTCCCCTTACTGTTTCACCTTGTGAGATGCAAATGGAGGCCATGCACATGTTTCTCATTCTCTACAATAGCAATTTTCGGTTTCGCAATTTAAGGCGCTTGCCCCAGCCAGTACCAGTGTTGAACTTACATTTCGAACACATTTAAAAATAATGTGTAGTATGTATATATGTATATGTGTGTATATTAGGTATGTTAATACAAATTTTCTTCTCGAAGTATTGTATTCTAAATATAAATATTTTTAATTGTAGGCCTGTACTATGTCGGTGGTTAAAAATTTAATAACAAGCCGTACCAGTATGGTTTGAAAGCATTTTAAATTGTACTGTCAGTTGTTATAAATATAATCAACTTTATAAATCAAGAGCTCTTTATAAAAGGAAATTTGTACAATTAATGGAGGAAATTGAATGCCAATATTCAGGTATTTTGACATACAATAACGTGCTATAGCTTATTTTTGGTCAAGTCCTTCAACGCTTTGTAACGTTATTAGAAGAAATTAATATTTTTTTAATTGAAAAAGACAATAGATCGATGAATTATCCAATATACATTAATCAACTGATTAAATGCTTTTATGAAAATCTCAGAATTTTAAGGAACTTAATAAAAAACAAGGACTAATTGTTTTAACAATGTTTGAAAATATTAAAATATTTATGACGAAACTGAACATCTTTACTAAGGATTTGGAAATGAAATCAATAAATATTTGCCTCAATTACAAAAACATTTTCAAAACACAATAATTTTTGAAAACTCCGTTGACATTTAAGAAAATGCAATTAAAAATCATGTAATGATTATTCTGGGGAAAAAAACAAGATTTTGAAGAGAGATTCAATAAATTTAACAGTTTGGAAAATACATTTCACTTTATTTTATATCCATACAAAATAGAACTTGAAACAATGGAGTTAACCGAATTTATGTGGCTAGGTATCGATAATGTAGAAATGGAATTAGTTGAAATTCGAAGCAGCGTAGTGTGGTAAACAAAATTTGAAGATTTGATTTCTGAAGTAGAAGGAGAAAAATTGCGTGAAAATCTTGCAGATAATATTGATCCCACAGCAAAGTTGAAAATATTATATTATACGTATGGGAGTTTTTACCAAATAATTTTATGTCAATGAAAAAACTTGTTAATATGTGTGCTCCTTCAACGATGTTTGGGTACACATATTCGTGTGAAAAATTGTTTTCTTCAATAAACTTTGCAAAATCTTCTAATAGAAATAGACTTGACAGGGAATTAACTGCGAAATGCGTTAAACATCTTATTCAAATAGTTAAGCACCCTCAGAAACAGATGTTTTGGGGTATTTTATTTCTCGAGGACCTGGCAGCTTAGTAACAGCTGAAAAGATGAACTCTAAACACCACATTTCTATAATAGAAAGTAAAATTGTGCATATGATGCAAACGTTCGCTGGCGTGAGTTTCAACAATATCTTGCACCATGCCATACTTCTAAGCTAACTTAACGAATTTTTTCCAAAAACAGAAAATAACGGTTTTTGAATGGCCTGGTAATTCTCATGTAAATCCCATTGAAAATTTGTAGACCATTGTAATGAGACGTGTGAGAGTAAAATGGACTGCCCAACAAAGAAAGCAGCGATTGAGAATGCTTTAAAAGTTTGGCTTCGTGATGAGACGAGATTAAAAATTTATGTTTTAATTTAGTGGAATCAATGCCAAACGGTGTACAGTAGTGATTCTCAAACTGTGGGGCGCGCTCCCCTGGGGGCGTCGATACTGAAAATTGGGTCGCAAGCATTGGAAGTTTGAGAAGCACTGGTGTGTACAGGATCTCATTCAAGCTAGAGAAGGACATATTTGGTATTAGATTGCTATACCATGCATGTAAGTTGACCTATACTAATTAAACAACATTCGTAAAAATTTTTGGAATTAATTCGCACAGTACTGTACTGAAAAAAAAATAACGCAAACCGTGTCGCCTAAATTGAATTTTTTTAAAGAATACTTTTTAAAAATATTTTTCCTGAAAAATAATTGTAATTTTGAAGAAAATAATCAACATAATATACATAACATTAATAAATTGATAAAAATCTATAGTGATGATTGAGATACATATCATATATGTGTGTGGATAGTACAATGCGTATAAAGTATTATATGTATACGTATAATACTTAACGTATCACCCCTCGAAAATCGAATAACGTCGCCAATTGGCTCGATCTGCCCCAATAAAGGAATCCCATTCCTACACTTATTCAAACGCACTACTTTTGCTAACATTACTCGAAAATTACTCTTCTTTCATAGTTTGTACTTTTCTCGCACATGTTGAAGCACAATAATCTTTATCGAAGATAATATTATTTTTATTGATTAATTCTTTGGTATTATTCTTCTCTTATTCTGTTGTGAAAAATGATGAAATTTGAGAACTTATTTTTTTCCGAAAGCGAACGCTTTGAAGTATTACCAAAAATATGGTCTAATACTTAAATACCCGAATGACTATGGAACTTAGTGGAATAAGAAACGTTACGGAACTGCAAGACAGGATATAGATTCGTAATTCGTATTTATGGGTTGGCGTCTTCATAAGTAAAACACTTTTGGCACGATTTTGAACACAACTACTGTGTTCTGGTCATTTAAATATAGTAGTTATTAGATCTTTCGATTATTTCTAGCGTCCACGTTTTTCTTAATTGCAATATTTAATTTTTCTATATCTACGCTAGTTTATTTGTATTCTGTCACAGTCTTAGACGTGATTAAAATCACGCCAAATGAGTGAGTGAGCGAGTGAATATTAACGTCCCACTGTTCAGCTACACGAGGGCCTTTGGGGACGGTCCGCGTAATTTGGAACCATGGTCAAGTGACGCGGACGACACCTGAGCTGGCACCCCTCTCCTAACTACCACACCACACCAACGGGAGGACGTTTGAGCCCTCGACAGATTTAACGTGCATCGCTCCCCTACACGGCGGCTCTTCAGTGGTACTGGGATCGAACTCATGACATGCTAGCCATGATCCGATGCCTAGACCACTTGGCTACTGCGGCCACAAAATCACGCCAATTCAAGATGGCCGTCTCGCACCTCGCGAAATATGAAAAATAAAAAGTACTACTGAAGCTTGATGAAACAACAAAGAACTGCATATTTACAACCATTTAAAACAATTTAAAAAGTGGACTAAGAATAAATTCCCTTTATTTTCCAAGTAAAACGGTGCAGAAAAAAGAAATTAAATTGAATGTGAAGAATTTCAAAATGAATGTGGAAAAAGAAATTAAAATAAGCGAAAGCAGTAAAAAATTAAAAATATATAAATAAGGATGAAAGAAGAATTGAATACTAAAAAAGCGACTTCACTATGGGAGGTGAAAAAATTAGGAAATCATTTCTTGAAAATAAAACTGTAGTATTTAGCTATTTACTACCATTAAAAAAAGAATTCTGCCTGACAGAGTTGGAATTCAAGACGCAAAGTTGGACCCCGCAATTTATTACTTTTTTTAAAGAAAAGGTTGTTGAGTTAAGTATATTACAATTTCGAGTATGCCGTGAAACCTTAAAAGCTTGAAGAATTGAAATGACTTCTGATTGTGCGGACTTAAATATTTTGTTCCTATTTAAGATAAAGTTAACGGCATATACAGCCTTCAGTAGCTCAATTATATTTTTAAAAATATTTGATGAAATTATAAAATATACCACTACTGAGATACATCAAAAATATTTTCTTTTCATTTAGACCTGTCTAAAAATGACTAAAAACAAGTTCAAACTCACTAATACTGTAGGATAATGAATCGATTTTATAACAGTAGAGAGAGAGAGAGTAAAAACAGTAGAGAGAGAGAATCTGACGTTTTTATTATATTAATATAGCTATACTTTGTCTTAGGAAACCGTCGTCGCTTAGGAAGCTCGCGCCTTTATTGTATCCATTTACCTTTACCCCGTCTTTGGAGACCATCCTCATTTAGGATGTTGACTCAAAGCTTCATTTTCTTTAAAAACCGTCCTTATTTAGGATGCTGACTCATAGCTTTACCCTGTCTTTAAAGACCGTCCTCATTTAGGATGCTAACTATAGCTTTACTCTGTCTTTAAAGACCGTCCGCATTTAGGATGTTGACTCATAGCATTACCCTGTCTTTGGAGAGCACCTTCATTTACTAGGCTGTCTCATAGCATTACCCTGTCTTGTGAAATGTCCTCGCTTGGGAAGCTCACATTTATATTGTATCCGTATACCTTTGCCCCCTGTCTTTGGACACCATCATTCATAACGGGTACTGACGCACAGCTTTACCCTAGCTTAGGAAAATGTCCTTGCTCAGGATACTAACGCATAGCTTTATTTTGTCTACAGACACCGTCTTCATTTAGAAAGCCGACGTATTTATTGTGTCTACAAAGCATTACTCTGCTTCTGCCCATCGTTTTCGTTTAAGAAGCTGACGTTTTTATTGCAATAAAATCGCTTTACTTTGTCTTCGGATATCGTTTGCGAATGCATTATTGAATTATTTTTTGTTCATTTTGCTAATAAAAATATGCTCATATTATCTTTCAGTAAATAAATTGTTGGGATTCACGTCTTTAACCACGTTTGATAAAAAAAGACCTTAGCTTTAATGTCTTATAACTATCCATTTTTTTTAAATTTTTAATTTTAAATCACTTTTAAATAATCACTTAATCAAATTATTAATTCCTTATTTATAACAAATATATATATCGCCAAAACAATATCTTTTAGAAATGTCTGGAGTAAAACTGCAACAGTAATTTTTTCCCTTCAATTATAAAAGCATCTTAAGTATTTCTAAAAACAGACATATTTTTATCCTAGTAAAAATTTCTTTATTTTTGACTCTTCCAAATAATTTGATAGAATATAGAATGTGACTGCATACAACTTTAACAGAGCTAGACTTTGCCATTTTATCAAAAAAAATACAGGCGTACATACAGTGGACCCCAAAAGTGTTCGTACACTTGCAATTTCCTATAAAATTTAATGTTTTCGACTAATAAAAATTAATATATTGTAATTGTAATTTTTTTATGATATCTGCAACTTGTTCTTAATAGAATGACATAATTATTTTTTTTTAAAAATGATATAACTATTATTTTTTAAAATTAATAATCAAAAAGCTATTGAAAAATTACGCCACAAAAGTCTTCGTACACCTAACAAAAATCTCAACTTAGCTTTAAATATTGTATTTCTTTCTTATTTTTGTTCTTAGTATGATAGCTTTTAATGTCCACAATAACCTTTAAATGTTTTGGTATAGATTTAATCAGTTTTTTGTAATTTCTGCATCGGTTTTCCTCCATGCTTCTGTTATTATTGTTTTTACTTCCCATTATGTGATTATATGACATACTTTCTTTTTTTTAAAATCAAATTCTCCCCAAATATGTTCTATTGGGCTAAATAAACTGATTGAGGAAGTTTTTTCAGAATTTTGGACAGTTATAGAGACACCAGCGCATACATTGAGAGCAGAGGGCTTGGCATCATCATCCTGTTAAAAAATGAAGCAGCCTCCTGTATCCAAATTTTCGCCAGAAAATTTAAAATTTCATTTAAAAATATTTAAATATAGCTGTTGATTCACAATACCATCAAAAAATACCAAATTACCTAACTTTGAGGCCTATTTACACCTCCACGCAAGAACTTCTTCACCTCCATGCTTCAGCATGGAGGTGGAGTTCTTCTTCCACATAAATTAATAGGATTAAATTCCTCATTTTTTCATTTACAAACTATTATATGCCCATCAGAACCAAAAATGTTTAATTTTCCGTTATCCCAATCAATTTGCTGTCAATTTTGAATTTTCTGAAACTTAATCCCAAGAATCAAATTAGATCAATGAGCTATGGAGATGGAAGTGTTCTTGCGTGGAGGTGTAAATTGGCCTTAAAATTAGGTAATTTGGTATTTTTTGATGGTATTGTGAATCATCAGCTCTATTTAAATATTTTAAAGTGAAATTTTAAATTATCCGGCGAGAATTTGGATATAGGACACTACTTCATTTTTAACAGGATAATGTCGCCCAGCGCTCTGCTCTCAATGTACGCCACTGGTGTCTGTCTCTCTATAACTGTCCAAAATTCTGAAAAACCTCCTCAATCAGTTTATTTAGCCCAATGGAACATATTTGGTGAGAATTTTATTTAAAAAAAACATCACATATAAACACATAATGGGAAGTAAAAATAATAATAACAGAAGCATGGAGGAAAACCGATGCAGAAATTACAAAAAACTGATTAAATGTATACCAAAACATTTAAAAGTTGTTGTGGACACTAAAAGATATCCTACTAGGTACTAAAGTAAGAAAGAAATACAATATTTAAAGCTGAGTTGAGATTTTTTTTAGGTGTACAAGACTTTTGTGGCTTAATTTTTCAATAGTTTTTTGATTATTAATTTTTAAAAATAATAGTTATATCATTTTAAAAAATATTTATGTCATTCTATTAAGAATAAGTTGCAGATATCATAAAAAAATTACAATTACAATATATTAATTTTTATTAGTCGAAAATATTAAGTTTTATAGGAAATTGCAAGTGTACGAACACTTTTGGGTCCACTGTATATATACAAAATATCTCTGTCAGAAAATATGCAAGGGAAGTGGCACTTATTGCCTGAATATTATTAACGATATATACATACATATATATATACTAATAAATAATACTTCACAATATGTATAATATGTAATTTTCGTTACTCCTTGTTCATTCAAACACTCATTGTCATTTGAACCAAACACTTAAGAGTTTTATAGCCCTACTAAATAATTTTAAATCGCCAAACCTCACTTATTTTTACTCGTTAAGCCAATTAAATTTAAAGAATTTTAGTTTTAAAACCACTCAGTTAAAAAGTTTTAAACTTAACTCTGATCCAAAAGGGCATTAGTGACCCACGAGCTAGTACTAAAAAAAATATGAACAAAATTTGACCCACATCTCAAAAAAGGTTCGCCGTCCCTGCTATATAATATCAAGTCAGAGCAAAGGAAAGTTTGTTCCTAAGCGAAAATTTGGTCATAACTGAGTTAAAATTAACTGGTGGACAAATTCTTAATATTTTTTTTCTAATATCCTGTTTTTAGAATAACATTTTACCGAAATGCTTAGATAATAATAAAATAGGTCATAAATGGCTACGTTAATTTTAATATTATAATAATAACCAGTAGTCTTAACTCTTATTTTTAATCGAAGTAATAATAATTTTCGAATGCAACAATCGTAGTTGCTAAGATGTTTTAAGCGTAGAAATATTTTCTAACGATTGGACAACTGATTGCCGGTTCGATTGAATAATGAAGTACTGGGATTAACTACCCGAAGGTGTTTCGAGTTTATGAACTGAAAACTAAGACACAGTGGTAGTGGTGATAGACCTACGTTAAATATGTCTCGCCTCAAAGGTATTATTTAGGATGGGTGTGGAATTCCAACTCAAATACCAATTATTTATCTGACAAAACCTTGCAGCAGTACCTTCTTCTATAAGTCACAAACAACAAAGGACAGGAATAAAAGCCCTTAACGACTGACCCGAATAGGGATTCCTTTCATCTCTCAGTCGTCTGGGTCACCACTTCGGACCCGAAGATGGCTAGCTCAAATAACAGTTGCGACGGATCTATACGGTTTCTTCTACTAACCTCTGGGGAATTCTTTTTGGGGAAACATTTTTTCAACCAACTTTCCCCGAAGATAGAAAGCGTGATTATGCAAATTAAGTTTAATATATATATATTCTGTATTCGCGAATTTGAGAGTTAGTGAAGTGAGAATAGATTGGAAGTGAAGTGAATTGTGAATAGATGAGAAGCGAAGTAACTCGGCAGTGAACGCATTCGTAAACAGTGTAGGAAGCGTGAAGTCGGAATATTATGAAAGTGCTAAGTTGAACTGTTGGAGCTGCTTTAAAGTAAACGCAAGGATTAGAAGACTGCAAGAGTTCAGGTACTGTGATCTTTAATCAAGTAGAAAGTTAAATCGTTAGTGAGGTCATCAATAAAATAGCTCCGTATAAAGTTATCTTAAAGGTAGATCTACATGATTGAATATATTCTCCCCACGCCATCTCGTCCTACCCCCGTCCTCTAACTGATCAAAATTATCTTAGTTAGAGTGTTATTTGTATCTGAGTTGAATATAGTGATAAATATAAATAATTGAAGTTCATCATGTCGTCTGATCATTTAGTTCCTTCCACACCTCTAGCCGGGTCACAGGGAAGAAGGGATGTATAAATTCTTTATACACTGCACCCAAGCAGCACTCAAGATCATCATGGGTTTTCCTCCTCTCCGTCACCAACAGCTTGTCACCGAAGTGGTGGCCCAGGAATTGAACACTAGATGGAAGCACAGCCTAGCGGTACTGGTTGATTATGCATTCATTTCATAGAGAGTCTAACTAAGACATTATCTCAATATATCGCGACTATAGATTCAAAAGAGCAACGGCCCACGCATCAACTAGACCCCCGCCATCTCAACAAGAGATTGCCCACAACATCAACGGCAAAACGTTCCAACGACACTCAAACCTACTGGAGATGTTTAACAATTGCAGTTGCTGGCAGGAAAAACAACCTTCTCTCAGTATCGTTCAGTAAGTCAAAACATAAAAAACAACTTTCTTCTCTAGGAAGGGGGTATGCAGCGGTGCCTCCTTCTGCAAGTTGCAAACAACAAAGGGTAGGAATAAAAGCTCTTAACGACTGATCTGAATAGGGATTCCTTTCGTCTTAGTCATCTAAGGCATGCACGGCGTAGATGCGGACTGGTAGATCGGTGGATAAAATAAACACCCCTGCCAAGGTCAACAGATAGTCGCCGAAACCTATTTGCTGCTTTAAGATATTCTTTGACCCTCAGTAATTGAGCGGTCATAATCGTGAACACGTCTTTGGTGTTGTTTCTGTCGAGTTACACGTTCGAGTTTTGGTGTAACGAAAGACTGTACGAGTATAGGGGCTGATTCACGCTAAATCTGTCACGTCTTAAAATCTTCACGTTGGGGTGGTGTGAAAAATTGGAGTGAGCTGCCAGATCAAATGTCGTTCTTATCACTTGACCATAATTCAAATGTCTGAAGTCCGTCACCAATAGCCCTCATGTATTTTCGTAGTGCGAGGTTAATAAACAACCATTCAAGCGGTCTTTTAAAGAAGCAAAATTAGGAAACAGACATGTTAAATTTATTTGTTCCATTTTAATACAATTGGTATTATCGGAGAGTTGTTAGGTATTTTTTGAATTTAGAAATGTTTTTAATTCTAATTTCAACACGTATTTTCCTTTCAAAAAATTTTTAAAAAATTTTATTATGGTTTTCATGTTTTATTTTTACAATATACTGTGGATATTTTTGAAACATTTTTATGAAAAATTCTATTTTTAAAGGCTACCCTGCGGTCGAATTCGTTCTTGGTCACTTATCTATAGATTAGTGTTCTATTTTTGGTGTTTTTAGTTATTAACGATTGTTTTTCAAATTTTAAATTTTTAGCTTTTGTAATTTCTTACTTACATCTAAGTAAGTAGATAACCGTTTTACGTGACTATGGTATTGTAAGATTTTATATTTTTGGAAATTAATCATAGTTCAAAAATAAATGTAACTATATTTTATCTTTTTGCTTTAGTTTTTACGTCTCTTCTCTTTTTAATATAATCAAATAAATGGAAGGGGGTAGGAACATTGAAATTATGTTTAACCCTGCGATCTTAGTCCTAAGCCTAAGAATTTACTGTTGTACTTCAGTGGCTATTTTACTACGATTTGTACCGTTTTTACCGTATATTCTTACATATTATTTATCATTAAATTTTACATGTATATGTATATACATATATATACACTCATGTCCATAAATTAAGAATAATGAAGTTCAGGCAAAGAAAGAGACAGAAGCAAAACAAATTTGACTTATTTGTAAAGTCTATTTATTAAACAAAAGGTAAAGAGCAAAAAGATGCTATATGTTTGACATTATTAATAATACTTGCGATTTTTACTCCCTGGAGCAAATTTCAAAAAAGAACTTATTTACAAAAAACAGTTTAAAATGGTTAGTATGATGGTTAATACGGAGTATGTCTCTCGGACGATCAATACAGGCCTTACAACGCCTAAGCATGCTGAGTATCAAATTATCAATCTGATCTTGGGTAATATTACACCTCTCATCAAGCAATGCCCTCCGAAGTTCCGGTAGACAGGTGGGAGGGGGTTGACGGGCTGCAATTCGTCGGACAAGCATATCCCACGCATGCTCTATTGGATTCAAGTCCAGTGAGTATGCTGGCCAATCCATACGGGTGATATCCTCCGATTGAAGGCATTCGTCTACAATGTTTGCACGGTGAGGACGGGCGTTGTCATCCATAAACAGAAATTCAGCACCCATGGCGCCCCGAAACAAACGTACATGTTGTTCCAGAATGACATCCAGATAGATGTGGCCTGTCATCGTTACACTCTGAACATGCAGGTCAGTTCTGAAACCAAGAATAATTCCTCCCAAACGAGCCATCCTGCACCACCGTAACGGTGTCGTTTAATGGTGTTCTCTTGGTGGTAACGGGTACCTGGCGCTCTCCATATGAAAGTCCGGCGAGAATCAGACTGCAAACTAAACCTGAACTCGTCGGAAAACATCACACAAGACCACTGTTGCGGTGTCCACAATGCTCTCTACTCCAGGTTAATCGCAGGCGACAGTGAGTTGCGGTAAGGGGAACACATCTGACGGGCCTACGAGCATATAGACCAATGTGCCCTAGGTGTCTGTACACGGTCTGCTTTGAAACTGTCGTACAGGTAGCTGAAGAGAGCTGACGAGACAGGTCTGATGCTGTGCTCCGTCTGTTTCTTTTGGCAGTAACGGCCAAATACCGGTCCTCATTTGGCGTTGTAACTCGGGGGCGACCTGTGCTGTAACATCTAATCACATTGCCATCATCTTGGAATCGTTGCCAAAGCCTGGAGATGACACTCTGGGCGATTCCAAGTTCCACGGATACTTCCAGCTGGGTACGTCTACATTCCAGTCGTTCGATAATTCTACCACGTAAAAAATAATCTAAATGCTTCCTTTGGGCCATAACTATGCGGTTATTGCACTGAAAGACTTTTAAAGCACTTGTGAACAATTTTACTTCTTTGCCACTATTCCTTATATACCCCTCTCTTACACTCTCGTCACTGTGACGTACTATCCGCGCCATCTGGTGGTTTCCTGTAATTTGTATATTCTTCTTCAAGATGTGTGTGATAACTCTACAGGTGAAATTTTTATTTTAGAGTTCAATTTCTGTGTGATTCTGAATTTCCTTAATTTATGGACATGAGTATATATATACAGGGTAGTCCCAAATTCATGGTACAAACTTAATGGGTAGATACAGGGCAATGTAACTATCCTTTATTGCATAGGAATATGTGGACGTAAGTGACGCGGTGAGGCGCAACCAGGGGCAAAAAAAGAAAAGAGAAAAAGGTTGGTTGTGTTGCCGGTAGGGGGCAGTAGATGTCTAACCAACAAGATGCATCTCAGTAGGGGAAAGCGCCATTCGTAATTGTGCTGGCGTCACGATGGGATGCCGAAAATGCAGACTTACATTACATGTATGGCCGGGCAAATGGTAACTGCAGAGCTGCGCTATGAATGTATCACGCGCAATTTCCTTATCGACGAATTCCGCGGTTCACAGAATTTTTCAGCGGTTACATCGTCAATTTCATTAAACACGTTCGTTCCACGTCACCAGATATGATGCTGGCCGACAAAGAGCTGTACGCAGTCCAAGCCTGGAAGAAAGCATCTTAAACATTGCGGCTGTTAGACCAGAATCAAAAGCTGTTGCTCATCACATAAGTGTGAGTCATTAGACCGTTTGTTCCATTTTCAGCGAGTACAAGTTTTGAATTCGGCAGGCTATCTTCTCCGACCACCAATGGATGGTACAGTAATGTGAGCTGCTGCTGGACTTCATAGTTCATGTGCTGAACAGAGTTATGAAGAGTTATTGTAAACATTACGCTTGTCAACGACGCTATCAATAAGCACTTTGTCTTTTCCTTCGCCTCTTATTTTTTGTGCAGGACCGCGTCACTTGCGCGGTCATACATTCCTATACAATAAATGATTTTTGTGATATCCTGTACCTACCCTTAAATTTTGCACCATAAATTTGGGACTCCCTGTATATATATATATATATATATATATATATATATATATATATATATATATATATGTGAATATATAGCAGTAAATAAATTAAAAAGAAGACTAATAAATCCCAAGAATCTTAAGATCAGACCGGAAGAACCAAGAACATGGAACCATGACAAACCAAAAAAGAGAAATGTAGCTAGAGTGGAAAACTATTATGATTTCTCGAGCTGTCACTGGTTTAGGACAGTGAAACAGGATTAAACAAAGTTTCGTGAGATATCAACCTTCTCCTTCAGCAGAAATTTTTCGACACAATAGCTTCCAATATAAACAAATGCAAGAGCCTAAAACCCACGTGGGTGAATATAACAGCAATAGAATAGAAATTGCAATATTAAATTACTATAGGAATCCGGAAGAAATAGACAAATATAAATATGTATAAACAAAAATATTTGCAAGAGAGGTTAATAATGAATATAACCATAATTAACAATAATGTAAATGAGCAAAGAAACTCTAATCTTACCCGATGTATACAGATTCCATAAGTGTACTGACTCAATGCATAAAAAAAACACAGCAATACTAAGAATAATGGCGCCATCTATATATATTTTAGTAACTAAACTTAATATAAGAATATATTAAGAATATTATATACTATAGACTAAATATATTAAGAAATATAATAAGAAAATTATATACTATAAACTAAATAGAAATGAATACGTTAAATAAAAATAATTAAATAGCTATAACTTTGAAGACATATATTTATATATAAAATTAGCTGGATAGTTATAGTCTAGGCAACTTTGAAAGAATTTTTTATAATTATTAATTCTCAATACTTCTTCAGATACTAAATCATTATTTTTTTTATATAATTTAGAATGATATTTCTAAAAATTGAAATGTGAAGGGTACTATTCCAATATGGCATTTTTATAACATTAAAATCAAAAGAGTCTCTTTTATCAAAAATATTACTTTTTAGCATATTATTTTCAACTTTTAATTCTAGATCAAGGAAATTTGCTGACTCTATATTGCAATTGGTTTTTATTAATTTCAGGTAGGTTGGATAATAATTAAATATAGGAGTAAAGTCAACTTTATTACTGAAAATAATTAGATCATCGATGTATCTAAAAAAGTAACAAGAGTCTGTATCAATTTTTTCATTCTCATAATAGTGTAAATAGATATTAGCCAGACTATTACTAGCTGGGCCACCCTGTGGCAGACCTTTAATTTGTTGATAATAAGAGTTATTATGAAATATGTAATTTTCTTTCAAAACAAATTGTATAATAATATTATATTTATCATAGTTTATCAATTTATTTAATGAATATTTAATATAAACATTTCTAAGTACTTTAATCATATCCTCTATATCAATAGAGTTGAATAAGTCTTCGAAATCAAAGCTATGCAAAGATTTAACACTCTTACCTTGCATGTTCTCAACGATATCTTTACTATTCTTTACAATAATGGAGTTTGAGATATTGTCTAGAGTGTGTTGTATAACTTTTTGCAACACCTTGCCTGGTTGTGTAATATAGGTATTAAAACCATTAGTAATAGTTCTGAATTTAATTGGACACTTATGAAATTTTGGTGTTAGAAAAATATAAGGAAAATTGATATTCTTTGTATATAAATCTAGTTTTTTATAAAAAGCTGAAATACGGTTAATGATTTCTCTATTGCTGCTATTAGATTTAATAAACGCGTTATTGTTTTGAAACTGTTTGTTAAGTATAAAACCATTTGCAAATGATTGCATAGTTGCCCGGAACTTTATCTACATATACAATAATGAAATCTTTTTGAAGATTTGAAATTTGGTGTTTTATATCTTTGTAAGAAATATTTTTATCAGTTTTATAGTTAAGATTAAGTAACTCACTCAAAACTTTGCATTTAAACTCATTGAATGCTTCGAAAGGAAAGTTGTATTTAATTGCTATTTTTGTAATGAAGTTATTAATATCTTTAGAAATTTGTGCTTTAATAGCTTTATTATTATTAGAACGCATTATTCTAAAGCCAGTACCCTTAACCATTATTTCTCTGAGAGTTTTATCTTTAATAATATTTAAATTACCAGATATGACATGTTTATGATATTCATCAATGAAATCTACATAATTATGACAATTACATACAATATTATTATGTTGCAAATCAAAAGAATTGTAGTTAAAGATGGATCTACCAATTTTCTTATTATATTTAAATGCCTTTTTAATGTTAATGTTTTTACTGGGAAAAATTGAATATACTTCTCAAACACTTTAGTAAAGTTTACATGATTATAGGATTTATTCATGAAAAGGATGTTACAGTATTCAGTTGTAGAATTTAAAACATTATCATGTATTGATATATTAAACTTACTGATTAAGAAATTACAAAAATCTTTCATAACATGTAAGGCTTGACATTCTATAAAATTATCGTAACTAAGTATATAATTAAAAAGTTTGATTTCTTTTTTATTCAAACCAAACATGAAATTTTTTATTTGATTAATGTTGTAAACTGTTTCAAAATCACTACAGAATTCATTAATTTTAGCTGTAATATCCTTGGAATCTCTACTTTTTCTTTTATTCCTTTTACCTCTTTTTGTTCTCTTGGCTATTTTATTAATATTATTATTATGACAATTATAAAAAAAATCTTTGTTATATTTTTGCTGTATGTATTGCAGAGCATTTTTGCCATTATATAATGTGTTCAGTCCATGTGGATATGTTGTATTATAGAAATGAATAAAATGGTTTTCCCACCATAATCTATCTTTTAAAAAGGGAACTATTCTAAGAATGGATATATCAATATTATCAAAACCATGCAGGTGAAAGTGTCTTATTTCAATATTATTGTTATTATATTTATTAATATAATGTTTAGTATGAGATCTGTGAAGATTAATTTGAATATTTAAGTGTGTAGAAGTCTGACCAATATATTTATAATTACATTTTTTACAATTCAACATATAGATACAATTAAAAGACTTACAGAATATAAAGTTGGAGTTGGTATCCAACTGTTCATAATTGATCATGGGGCATGTTTTACATCTTTTATCTTTACATTTATTGTAGCGAAAATGAATATTCGGAGTATAATGACAATCAACAATAGAAGAATTATTATTAGAGTTGGTGATATTAAAATATTTATTAACATACTTGTGAGAAGTTAAACAAAATTGCTTGTTCTCTTTAGTAACAATATTTTTGTAGCATAATCAGTATTAAGATAATTATAGTTATTTACATAGTTAGAATTCCAGAATGTTCTGTATCTATAGGATTTATTATTATATAAAGGAGTCTTACACTCCGCGTGGTATGAATAATAATTCAAATCATACCTAGTGCCTTCTTTGTCCAATTCATTCTTAAACATATTAGAATGATGACTATAACAGTGATTCATATTGTAAAATATGCAAAATATAAACCAGTGTGTACCTCAAAACAGTCGAATAATAAGCAAACTGTCTACTCAATCGAAGTAAACAAAAAAAATGGAGAAGAGCTCGTACCTATCACAAAGGATAAAAAACAGGAAAAATTTCCAAAACAACTTCGAAAAACTACCTACAAACTATGGTCACTGTTTGACGATATCACACATACCATAATAGTGTGACACCAAGCATAGATAGGCTAAAAAGGCTGATCTAATTGCCAGTCGCTAAAATAATGTTAAGATTAATTTCATAAAAATGTTTTTATACTTGAACTAGAGAACTAGTGTATTCATAGAGCACAATTAAAAATGTTGAACAATATATAACAAAAATAAGCATAAAAGAAAATATAATAAATAAGAAAATTTCCGAATAAATAATGTAAAAATAGAAAAAAAACTTGAGTAAATGAAGAAATATAAATATATATATACACTCAAGAGCCAAAACATTATGACCACCCCTACATTTTGCAATAAAATCGCCTGGATGACGTGGAAATCACGTGATCAGGTGGAAGTGGTATTTAACTGCTGCTAGAGAGTCTGAAGAATCATTATTTCACTTACTTCTGTGTGTGATGGAAAAGGCTACGGATCTAAGCGACTTTGATAGAGGGCAGGTTGTAATGGCTCGAAGGCTCGGAACAAGTATTTCCGAAATTGTATGACTCGTGGGTTGTTCACGATCTTCAGTTGTTAGTACTTATGCAAAGGGGATGAATATCGGTGAAACCAGTAGTAGACGACGTGGTGTTGGACGTCCACACGCTCTCAAAGAAAAAGGTCATCGGAGACTGTCTCGCATGGTGAAGCAAAACCGGAGCCAGATAGTGGCTCAGCTGACAGCCCAATACAATGCAGGGCCAAGTAGAACAATATCGGAGCACACTGTTCAGCGGACACGGTTGGATATGGGGCTACGCAGCAAACGTCCCACTCGTGTGCCTTTGCTGACCAAGCGTCATCGACAACTGCGCCTGTGCTGGGCCCGGGAACATCACGACTGGTCCATGGATCAGAGGGAGAAAGTTGCCTGGTTAGATGAATCACGGTTTGTCATTCATCACGCCGATGGCCGTGTCAGGATACGCCGTCTTCCAGGCGAACAGTTGCTCCCTCAATGTACAGTAGGTCATACACAGGCCGGTGGTGGCGGAATTATGCTTTGGGGGACGTTCTCTTGGGCATCTCTGGGATCCGTGGTTGTGGTAGAGCAGACCATGAATGCTTACAGGGTATCTGAACATCACTGCGGACCAGTTGCACCCTTACATGGCCTCTGTTTTTCCAGCTGGAAATGGAATGTTCCAACAGGACAACGCCAGTTGTCACAATGCTAAAATTGTGTTGGAGTGGTTCCAGGAACATGATGCTGAATTCCAGTTAATGTCCTGGCCGCCTAATTCACCGGATCTCAATCCGATAGAACACATTTGGGATGTCATGAGACGGCAGCTCAGAGTTCAAAGATCACCAATTCGCAATATCTCGGATTTGCGTGGCCGTTGCTTAAACATCTGGTACAATCTGTCTCCGGCCATCTACCAAGGACTTGTGGCATCCATGCCAAGGCGGGTAGAAGCTGTATTGCGTGCCAAAGATGGGGCCAACTCATTATTGACAGGTGGACATAATGTTTGTCTCTTGTATATATATATATATAATAGAGTAAGAGAGAATAGAGTTAGACAGCAAGAGAGGGAGAATTAGAGAGAGAGAGTTAGAGAGAGACAAAAGAGAAAGAGAGTTAGAGAGAGAGAGAGACAAAAGAGAGTTAGAGAGAGAGCAAAAGAGAGAAAGATAGTTAGAGAGAGAGCAAAAGAGAGAAAGATAGTTAGAGAGAGAGAGCAAAGGAGAGAGAGGGGGAAGAGAGTTAGACAGAGAGGAGAAAGAGAAAATAAGAGAGAAGAGAGAGAATTATATATGCACACAAAGCTTATTTTTGTCGTAAATGTGTTTACATCAGCTATTTATCCTACAAAATTTCACGCTGAAGTAATTAAATTCAAAATACTCAAGAATCATCATTTTTAATTTTCAATTAATTACATTAGGGTTTTAATATTAACAACCTGTTCTCTCTTTTTGTTTACATGTTATGCCAAATTTTGGTGAATCTATCCATAAATTTAGCTTTCTCTCACTCCTTGCTCTTTTCTAATTTTAAGTGATGAAACGCAAGCTTTTCTTTATTGATGTAGTTATTGTACAAATCGTGCTTTTAAAACCAGCCAGAGAGAATAACAAACACAATTATCTTAATTACCTTCAAGCTCTGAATAAATTTAGATAAAACATTTGTGTGGTGAGCAAACATAAAAGCAACATTAAGCTTAATTATGAATGGAATGAACTGCTTTTGTTGATTGCCTCCCAGATAAAGTGTCTTTCTATTTTTGCTTAGGGATAAATAAACAAAGAGACACCTTATTTTGTAAGCAGTTTATTTCCGGGACACTTTACGTGCCTGTCAACATGAGTGCGAAGTAATTTATGTTTCTCTTTTACACAATTTCAGAAACTCAATTTAAAAATAGGACAGCCAATCACTTTCACTTTTAATGTATTGTAAATTTTTAAAAAGTAATTTATAAGGAAAGAATAATTAGATTTAAAGTATTGATTTTTATTTTACTTTTTTGGTGCACTTGGCAAAATTTCATTGAAGATAATTTTAATATATCTGATTTGAAAATTTAAAGTATATATATATAATAGAGCTCTATTGAATATTTTAATTCGTGTTCATATTCCGTTTAAATTTACAAAATAGTTTATAGCACAGGTTCCCAAACTTTTTGTCTCATAGACCCCTTGCCATGTTTATCGTTTATGGGTAGACCCCTGCATACCTAATATTGAACTTTTGCAAATTTATCAACTTAAATGTCTTTTTGAAACTGGTATAGAGCTACTACTTCTAACTGTAGTAAAGTATAGTGCTTGAAACTTAAGAAACACACATGTTAATTAAATTAAAATTTAATTAATACATGAAATAACGAATCAACAAAAACAAATGTTTAAAATTGGAGGGATGAATCTTGTGTTTCAATAACAAATTTTCAACATTTGACATCAATCTTATACCGGGTTTTAACTCTAAATCTCCTCGGTTAGTAGTGTTCAATTTTTTATTTTTTATTTTGGAGATTTGCAACCGTACTGAAATTTCACTCGAAAGAAATTAAAAAATTTCTCACAATACCTAATAATTCGGGATAAATAACAGGTATGTCTTTTTAAAGCCAAAATTCTTGACATTCGTTTCGAAACTTTACTTTAAGATCTCCGTTACAAACTATTCCATCAGTTCAGTTTCTCTTGTAATATGACATTTTTTTTTCAATGTACCATATGAATTCATTGCCTATTGTGGTAATTACCATAGTCAAAGCATCCCCCAGCCTAGTTTTAAAATCTGAATAAGGGGCATTTAAATGTTAAACGTAGGTTGAAACGTCATTTTCCAGCGGATTGTCGCCAATTGAGAAACTGGGAAAATTCGCGATGTTCAATATTATGCTCTTTTAGCTTAGTTCTGGCAAAAAATGATGATTCTTGCTTTACTAAAATGTAAGCTGTCACCTTGTAACAGCAAATTAACCTCATTAAATTTTGTATAAATAAATCCGTTAAATAAGTATAAAATCTGGTTTCCATCTGGTTGATTTTTTAACATTAAATTCACGATCTGATTCAATACGAGCCACTATCATAGACCCCCATTTACACTTCGTGGACCCGAAACTTATTTTCTTCTCAGACGTGGACCCCTTGAAGGTCGTCATAGACCCCAGGGGGTGGATTTCAACCACTCTGGGAATCACTGGTTTATAGGATGTAGAAAACAGTTAAATTAATTTTCAGAATTCCTAACTAATTCACTAACAAAATTTAAAAATCAAATAGCTAAAAAAATATTTAACTTGCCTTGAAAGTATCACTCGATTTAGACTTATTTTGAGAGGAGTATTTGCATAATGTTGGATTAGTCTTGATGAATGATATCAGGGAATATCAACAGGGACTTTTGAGATAGAACATAAATTGCAATTTTATACACAGAAATTGAAAAATTATTTTAAAAAATCAGTCCATACAAAATCAAATTTCTTTTAAATATGAAGGTAATTGATCGATAAATTATTTAGTAAATTTGCTCGTATAGTGTTGCAAGATTAGCAGAAAATCAAATTGTTTCGTTCTGTACTAGTATAATAAACTAATCTGACTCACATTATCATTTAAACACAGAACAATTACAGTTACAAGTTTTGTGGGATATAGAGCAACATAGGCTATTGTCCCTTAAACACAGAACATTCAAATAATTAACCTTCTTTAAATCTAAACAGACATTTTGTGACGACTTTATCGGCGATTTTCCACTAACAGTCTTCTTCGGGAATTTTTGGTCCTTCAAATTTATTTTATTATAAAGCTTCCTCCGAAGAAGAGAACGTGAACATACAAATTTTGACTACTATATAATGTCTAGGCTTTTAGGTTAGAGTGAGAGAGATATAGAATAAACTACTAGCGGAGCAGTGATTAATCACATTGAATGTGAGGTGCGGATATTTAGTAATTGATAATTGTATTACTTAAGGTGACGATCTGTCACTTGAGATTGAATCTAGATTAGATAACTAGGAAGTCAGAGCTATTGAATTATGTAAGTGTACTAAGTATTTAAAGTCTTCTCATATCTCGCGTACCTCGTTAATTGTCTTCATATTTATTAATTGGGTGCACCTCTTAACTTTGTTGGATCAAACTTGTGTTGTGGTTTGTGCTGTAAATAAATTAAGTGTTTTAGAACATGGTTAGTCTTCCTTCCGACCTCCCCACACTGAGGGAGGAGAGTGTACTTCCCTCACAATTTTTGTTTCCACTCGATCAAAAAGAAGAAAAGTAATAATAAAATGAGCTCAGTTTTAACAAATATCGCATGCATCATAGTATTTATTTTTATCAGTTGAAGAAATTACAATATCGTCTACACTAGGGATCCAACTTCCGCGGGTCATGAATAGCCCGCTGAAGGCATTTTAGCGGCCCCTCATTTGAATTTGAGGCAGTTTTTAAAAAATAAGAGCCGTCTACTTTTTGTCATAAAAAACGCTTTTTTCTGTTGTTCTTGATATTCAAAACAATTTATTGATATGTTTGATGTACATTTGAGATAAAATTTTCTGAAAATGATGAATTTTCAAACATTTCACTGTATTTTAAATAATTTTAAACATAAAGAAATCTGACTACGCATAAAATCTCAGAAAAAAGGTGGACTCTTATCTTTAACAGGTTTGCAAAATATTTTAATTCGATTTCTATTTAACTTTTTTGAAATCGATATATATACAAATATGTAAACACCATCTCTTACCTTATAATCAGTTGTAGTCTAGTAAAACAAATCTCCCTTTTTTTATATAAGTTTCCTGACTACAATATTTTTTGACACTCGTATGTGCCCCAGAGATTATAGTAAATATATGAATTTGGTTCTCGACCATGAAAGGTTGAAGACACCTAGTCTACATTATAAGAGAAATATTATGAAAATGAAAGGAGAAAAACAGAAATAAATTCGGCTGACTTTTAAGACATTGAACATATTTTTTATGCTTACTTGATGGTGCTAGAGCGCATAAACAAATCCAAGGAAGTAATTGCACTGCTGGCCACCGTAAATGCAACACCAAGAAAGAAAAGAGAAAGCACAAGAAAATTTATTTTGTAGATAACATATTGACCAAGTATCAAATGATTACATTTATAGACTTCTGTGAAGTGTGGTTCCTGCCAGAATCAGTAGCCAGAGTAGCCGCCATGGATGGAGATCACCGCTGCTACACGCCTCGGCATTGATTCAAAGAGACTTTGGATGTGTTCTTGGGGTACAGCAGACCAAGCCGTTTCCACACGTTTCCAAAGCTGATTTGGTGTGGCAGCTGGGGGTGTAATCCGGGTCAATTGTTGAGCAACCATGGACTACATTTTTTCTATCGGTGAAAGTTCCGGAGAGCGAGCCGGCCCAAGGAAGCAATTCAATCTGGTTATTGACGGAGAACCTTTGGACAATGCGTGCAACGTGTCGTTGCGCATCATCCTGTTGAAATATGGCTGTGGCCAAGCCTGGAAAGTGAGGAAGGACAACTGGCTCCAACACCTTGGAGATGTAGCGCTGGCTGTTTAAAGTACCGGCAATGCGTACTAGAGGAGTGCGAGAGTGATATCCAATACCCCCCATACCATAATACTCGGTACAGGACCAGTGTGGCGGTGCATAAAGCAGCTGTTCAGCATCCTCTCTCCACGGTGTCTCCAGACTCGAATCCGACCATCGTGGTGTTGCAGACAGATGCGTGACTCGTCAGTAAAGACAACTTCATTCCATTCTGCCACCACATCTTTTTTCATCGCACCATTGGCGGTGGAGACGTCTGTGGTTCTGCGTCAAGGGTAGACCAAGCAATGGACGTCTTGCGGACAGACCACTCTGCTGTAAACGGCGTCGAATGGTACGCGCAGACACTGAATGATGCGGTACAGACTCAATGTGCTGTGGTTCGTGATATGACTGAGCGATCCGTCACTGCCATACGCACAATTTGCCTGTCCTCACGTGAAGTGGTGCACTGAAGTGGTGCACGTCGGTCCATCGTACCCTCCTGCATCCAACGGTCACATATCCGCACCACAATTCTTTGGTTTCGTCCGACACGACTACCGATTTCCCTGAAAGGTAATCCACAATTTCGGTAGGCCACTATCCTTCCTCTGTCGAACTCGGATACTTGATGAAAAGCTGATCGCTGTTTTCTACGAGACATAACTGATCGTTTTTTGAAAAAACCACAAGAAAAATACAATTGCCGAACTTGAAATCGTCGAAATCTCCAAGCCTTAAATAGCGCTTTGAGGTGACGCCACAGGCATGCGTGATGTGTGTCTCCGCTGAAATTCTAATCATTTGCTTATCTCACCTTCGCTAATGCATGTTGTAAATTTCATGTTATTTGCGTGCTTCCTTCAGGGTGTTGCATTTACGGTGGCCAGCAGTGTATATATAACAAAGAAACAGGACAGTAAGTGTTGTACAAAAAATAACATTAAATATACGCAAAAAAGTAATCCATATTTTTAAAATAACATCAAAATAAACAATAAATTAGGTTTGTAGGCGATTGCAGTAATAGGGCAGCAATTCCTGATATTTTTAGTAATCTTCCATTTAGTACTTATGCTTGCCACTTTATCTGTTAGAAAAAGTGTCAATTTTGTTCTAAATGACATATTTCGAGTAAAAGTGTTGAGTAAATAATGTACTTTTCTGCCATACCACATAGCTTTCTGTCGGATTCCTGCAATCCAATTTTCAGCTCCAACCTCTCAATTATCAGTACTAATGTTTTTTCTCGCCACTTTGTGATTTTAATTCGAGCATTTTTAAATTTATAGTTCGGAAAACTCAATTATATATACGGTAAATTGTCTCATTTCATTTCAAATATCAAATTACTTTTTTACAAAATCGCGTGTAGAAATTGAAAATAACTTTTAGCCACCTTTCTTCTTAGATCCTAATCAATAAAAAAGATTAGCGTGTAGTTTTAAATATCCTCTAAGGATTTATCTTCTAAAGACAAATTCATTGGATTCAAGGGAATTGGGGAATGGAATTCGATTTTGTTCGAAAGCCGGCGATTGCTTCCGAGCTTCCCATATTAACATAGATAAATACTCTCTTCAGCGTTTCTGGAATCGGCCAAGTGGATATCGACTTTTACCGAAGAGAAATGCCAGATTTATAGTCCCTCCTGGGAATTTTTCCCTTTTTTATTTTTTTCCCTACGGAAATCTTTTGTTTCTTTGGACAGTAACAAGGTTTTAGCGATTTATGGTCGAGAAAGACAGATAATGAATTGTACATTGCCCTTGTGTTTTTATATAAACAGCATTACGTTGTTGTTGTTTTTTTTCTCTTGTGCTTGTCACACAGAGTTTTTTGTCTCCCACCAGGAATTAAAGCTTATGGGACATTTATTTTCCTCTTGCCTTGAAGCAGCGGTGGGTGGACTTTTCCAGGGTACGGGGTTCTTGGAATGCTTTTAAAGCATTACGGTTCACCCGGTGGCGTAGGAGTAGCCATTCTGTATTAAAATTATATGTTTTCTTTTCTTCTTTCTGACAATGTACCCCTCTCTTTTAAGGTATGACGGGTTACTATTTTTACTACAAAAACACAAAATTCTCAAGCTGAAGGGTTAAAAAATTGCTAGACCGTGGAGCTTGGACGTATTCAATGCTGGAAGCAGAGAAAACATGCAAGTCGATGAATCTGAAACCGACATATGTACTTACCTTTGTTCGATTCCGGTTCCAACGCTATCATGGCGTGTGACATTGATTCGAGAACCAATCCCGTAGAAGCGTTGTGTGTGTGTGGTGATGTCTCAATATCCAACCCCGCTCTATCACGGGAAGAGCCGGTCATCAGCATTTACTCTCTCTTCAATCGGTTTGTGGGGAAAAATTCATTTCTGCGGCTGGTATCACAGTGATCGCTCCCCCTCCCCTACACGACAATCAGCGTGTTAAGCTTCATCGTTCGCTTCCAATGAAGGTCCATGTGTCGTCAACGGATCATCCGCTAAAGTAAACACAGTTATATCGATTGTAAAAAGACGATTCTCCAGTCTAGTAGGCGTCAGTGTTCCATAAATATGTTTCTTTTAGAAGCGCGTCTAAGATCTTAGTGAAGGTGGTTATCCCAAAATATCTTAGCGGTTCACCGATCGATCGCGATCGACTTAATGCCTACTATGTTCGTCTTAAAGGAACACACGAAAATTAAAACCCAAATTAAACTGAATTAAGATCTAATTAAAATTACACTGTACTCAATGTAATAAGTAAAGGTATATCCTTCATTCTCTCTGAAAAATATTACTAAATTATGCATGGTAGTTTCAAAGCTTCGTTCCACGTGTTTTAATTACATAAGAAAGTGAACGTTAGAAAATGTAATTTTCAGAGTGAGGGAATCTTAACGTCACACTATTCAGCTACACTACGGCTAATGGCGACGGACCTCGTCATTTTGAACCATGGTCAAGTGATGAGGATGACACCTCAGTTGGTACTCCCCTCTCCACCCTTCTATACCATAAAAAATGAGGGGATGTTTGGGCCTCAACAGATTTAGCGTGCATCGGCCTATCTACACGGCAGGTCTTCAACTCTTACCACAAGTTCTTGACCATACCCGCTAGGATACCGCGGTCACATTTCGGCAGTGAAGTTTAAATTAAAATGTATTAGTTATTAGAATCGCTCTAGATCAGGGGTACTGAACCTTTTTTCCTGCTGGTCTACTTGCATACGATAATACATGAGTACCAAAGAAAGTATCCAAATAAGAATTTTCAACAAAAACAGGTAAATCAGAAAGATATACTCATGTCCATAAATTAAGGATAATTCAGAATCACACAGAAATTGAACTCTAAAATAAAAATTTCACCTGTAGAATTATCACACACATCTTGAAGAAGAATATACAAATTACAGGAAACCACCAGATGGAGCGTATAGTACATCACAATGACGAGAGTGTAAGAGAGGGGTATATAAGGAATGGTGGCAAAGAAGTAAAATTGTTCACAAGCACTTTAAAAGCCTTTCAGTGCAATAACCGCATAGTTATGACACAAAGGAGCATTTGGATGATTTTTTACGTGGTAGAATTATCGGACGACAGGAATGTGGACGTACCCAGCTGGAAGTATCCGAGGAACTTGGAATCACACAGAGTGTCATCTACAGGCTTTGGCAACTATTCCAAGATGATGGTAATGTGAGTAGATGTTACAGCACAGGTCGCCCCCGAGTTACAATGCCGAATGAGGACCGGTATTTGGCAGTTACTGCCAAAAGAAACAGACGGAGTACAGCATCAGACCTATCTCGTCAGCTTTCTTCAGCTACCTGTACGACAGTTGTATAGACGCTTAGGGCACACTGGTCTATATGCTCGTAGACCTGGCAGATGTGTTCCCCTTAGCGCAACTCACTGTCGCCTGCGATTACCCTGGAGTAGAGAGTGTGGACACCGCAACAGTGATCTTGTGTGATGTTTTCCGACGAGTCCAGGTTTAGTTTGCAGTCTGATTCTAGCCGGACTTTCATATGGAGAGCGAAACGTACCCGTTACCACCAAGAGAACACCATTAAACGACGCCGTTACGGTGGTGCAGGATGGCTCGTTTGGGGAGGAATTATTCTTGGTTCCAGAACTGAGCTGCATGTTCAGAGTGTAACGATGACAGGCCACATCTATCGGGATGTCATTCTGGAACAACATGTATGTTTGTTTCGGGGCGCCATGGGTGCTGAATTTCTGTTTATGGATGACAACGCCCGTCCTCACCGTGCAAACATTGTAGACGAATGTCTTCAATCGGAGGATATCACCCGTATGGATTGGCTAGCATACTCACCGGACTTGAATCCAATAGAGCATGTTGGGATATGCTTGGCCGACGAATTGCAGCCCGTCAACCCCCTCCCACCTGTCTATCGGAACTTCGGAGGGCATTTGTATGGCCTGTATTGCATCGTCCGGGAGACATATTCCATATTAACCATCATACTAACCATGTTACACTGTTTTTTGTAAATAGGTTCTTTTTTTAAAATTTGCTCCAGGGAGTAAAAAACGCAATTTTTATTAATTATGTCAAACATATAGCATCTTTTTTGCTATTTGCCTTTTGTTTAATAAATAGACTTTACAAATAAGTCAAATTTGTTTTGCTTCTGTCTCTTTCTTTGCCTGAACTTCATTATCCTTAATTAATGGGCATGAGTGTATAATAAAGAACAATGAACAAAAATGTGAATCATTATATACTATATAAGAAATAATGGTACTTACGTATTATCGCAACAATCGACCATTCTATTATTAACTCGCCAAATTGGCAACTCCTAATTCCTGTGTGTTGTATGTGCCGAATTGGCAACCAAGTGCCTCGTTCTATATAATGTCGCCTATAGGCTGCAATAATATTTGTGTAAGTAACAAATAATTTCAAAAATACATAATTAAGTTCATGCAGTTCATAAAATAGTCAAAGACATATAAATGAGGGGCAGTCTTAAACAGAAAGATAAAAAATTTCTGTATTTGAATAAAAAAACTATCACATACAAATAAATACACCCAAATTTGATTAAATTTTTCTGCTCTGGAGTCTGTGAGGGCAAAGGGTGAATTTTACAATGCTTCTGGGTAGACAATGTTTTATGTTGCTTCACTGTCTGTGCAGATATAGAAATGATTGTTTGGTCTGCCTATTCTGGAACACAAATAATTGTCCATGTGAGAATAAATCCATGTCTAGATATAAGCCACTCAATTTTAAAGATATGCCAGGAACTTCGTTGATAACGATTGGAAATTGTAAAAATCTTCAATTACTTTTAACGTTTTGTCGAAGATTTATGAAATGTTGAATTTTCTTTGCGTATTCAATGCAAAATATCTTTAACCATGTGTGATTTATATTTCTTCCCTAACTCTGTTGGAGAGCAGGCACGGTCAATATATGATTGCAAACTCTGCACAAATTTGATTTGGTAGTCTTGTGTTACTTGCGTCATTAATGATACTTCCAGGTGTCTGTTACATTTTGAATATAGACAGTCACCTTAATTATTGTGTGATGCATTGCATTGCTGTTGAGCTGTGTCTTTTACGATAGTGTTGATTTTGTGTGAATATAGTTTATTTTTTCATTGTTCTTCATTTAGTTTTTCTTATTTCTCAGTGCAATTGGTGAGAATTCTGTTCTGTCAATTAATATTCTTTCGAGTTGAAACTATGTAGTGAAATTGACCTGTTTGGAGCGATTTGTTCAAGTGGAATGAAATATTCTGTTTCCCATTGCGTCGGAATTGAGCTGTGTTGATTGATTTGGATACAAGGCCCATTCAGAGCTGTTTTGCAATTTCATACGTTTTGTTTTTACCTTCTTTTTAAGTGCAGTCAATTGGCTTCAGTACATAAAATTGCATTGCAGAAAATTGAACTAAGGTCATCACATTGGGCTGGCAAAAGCAGCGTTATGGGTAATTGCGCATCAAATTGGAATAGGCATCAGTGAACGAGTATAATGCAGAGGGCTCAAATACATGTTGAGGAAGCAGGTGGTTGTAAGATTGTAATATTTTTTTTTCAAATTATGCTTTAGCATTGATAAAGATATTCAATTCTTTTTGTGTCAATTAATGTTAGTATTGTATTTCATTTTTCAATTTATTTTTAAGTTCGGGATATGTACAATTACAACTGTGTATTCAATTATATATATACAATTTGTGTATATTTCATGTACAAAATACTAATTTTAATTTTGTACGCTAATGGATCTGTTTGGCGTGATTTCAAAATATCTTCACAAACAAGTAGCGTATCAACTGAAATCTTCCAAGTATTTTATCTTTTTCCAGTGATTCTAAATTAAATAAATAGATAATTTTTATTTTTTGGTACTTACATTTTTTTATCAATCATTTACATGAAATCATAAGACATTGCCAAATGCTGCAATATGCATTCAAAAAGGGAAAAATGTTATATGACTGTTTTTACACAATAATAATTTCTTTTTTAATTTGACTGTGAATTTTTCCACTAAATTGTTGAAATTTCTAAAGTTGGGGCAATAACATTAGATTCACAAAGAATCTATTTTGTGTGATTTCAAAATTTTATTTTATGTTACTGTGAAATACAAATGGGAAAATTCAGATTATCTGATGTATATTTTATGTTTGTTTTGGTATTTACATATTAGATCGCAACTGTATTGGCAACATTATATAAAAGGAAGCACATGGTTGCCATTTCACCGTGTGCGTTACATAGAAAATTGGGGTTCACATAGTTCCAATAGTACCTTTGTTTGGAACTGTTTTTGTTGAATTCATCAAAATATTGAGCTTTAATTTGTTTTTGATAGCTTTTTAACATTTAAGTTTGTTATAGGTAGCTGTACCCAGTCACGCATTCCTGTGGCTCAGTCTGGTTAAAAAGAAAGAAATGAGAAATCGCTCATTTCTAATATTTTTGACTGCTTACACTTCAGGTATGACTTTTTTTTATTAAAAAATGTGTGAATATACATAAACAAAACTTTTCTAAACAGATTTCATTTGTAATTTGTTAACTGAATACTCCAAGTTAATATGGTTTTTTTTGTCCTTATGTTATAAATCTAAAATTATTTACATTGTGGGGAGGTGCCAAGTTTGAAAATAAATTTAAAATGGCTCTTCTTGTGTGGTTAAAGGGTTAATTTTACAATGCTTATGGGTAGATATTTTGTGTTGCTTCATTGTCTGTGCAGATACAGAAATTGTCTGGTTTGCCTAATCTAGAACAACAGTTGCCAACCTTCAGCACTTCATGAACCACTTAATGTATAACTTTATAATTTGTGGACCACTATATAGCCATATATACATCTTTATTTACGTTCCCATACACCTGAAAATAAACTGCATGAAAAGCAATAACATACCAACAATCAACAGACTGAAGTGTTTTACCACCAATTTACTATGGTTACCAAAACTGACTTTCAAATTTCGATGGAAAATCTGAAAAAATAGCTAAAAAATTGCTTAACTCGGGAAATTTGTTAAAATTGGTAACTAAAAGTTTTTAGCAAAGTATAATCCATATGTTTTTTGATACTCATGTTTTTTTAAAACTGAATCTTCATAAAAGTATAAATAATGTCCCAGTTTTTCTGTGGACCATCCAAAATTTCTAACCAATTCCTATCACCAATTGGTGACTGCTGCTCTGGAATGCACAATAGTACTTATGTGTTAGCATCATTGTAAACAAAATTGGTGCCATGCATATCACACTTTAATATCTAAAAGATTCTTACACATTTTTTATGAAAAAAAAAACAGATTTGGATGGAAAATAGTGTGATTTGCATGGCGGCAATTTGGCTGCACAGTGATTCTAATATTTAAGTACCCAGACAACAAATAATTGTCCATGTATGAAGCAGTCAGTGTTTAGATAAAAGCCACTCTGTTTTTAAGATAGGCCCTTAAATTTGTTGATAACAATTGCTAATGCTAATTGAATAGTAAATTGCAAAAATCTTCCATCATTATCAATACTTTGTTGTAGATCTCTAATACGAAATCCGTGCTTATGTTAGAATTTTTCTTGCATATTCAAATAAAAATATCTTCAACCTCTCTTTGCGTTGTAATTGAACTGTGTTAATTGATGCACAATAGAATTTAAATATTTCATTAGCATTTTTGAAATTTTTTCCCTTTTTTTTTTGTTTCTGATTCCCCCTCCCCTTTTTAATGATTTGAAATTTTATGTTTTTGCTTTAACTTTTCTCTTTTTAAGTGCAGTCAGTTAGCTTCACTACGTAAAAATAATGACTTTCAGGAAATCAAACATAGGTCGTCATACTAACAATGCAAAAGTAGTGCAACGAGTGTAATTGCACATCAAATTGAGGAGGAACAGGCATCAGTAAACGAGAAAAGCAGACAAAGAATGGCACAAGCACATGCTGAGGCCGCAGCAGAGCAACAGGCAGCCAAACTTGAGGATGCCCATTTGCGAGCCCAGCATTCATGTTTAGCATTCAGATCTGCTCTGTTCTCAACAAAAGGAACACAGTAGGTTGCGAGTGGTTAAAAGATGTCAACCAGAAACAGCACATCAGCGTCAAACATGATTTTGGAGTGAGCAATCACACAATAACAGTCACCTTGCATTCCGGTACAGCCCAGTGGAAGATCATAGGTTGAGCCAGCATGTTCTCATCAGCAGAATGACTGAAGTGTATCTTTATTGCAATTCTCTGAAATTTAAGGGAGAAACAAAAGGAATGTTTTTTTGTACTGCTGGAAAAATTAAACTGTCTCAACTTGGAGAACCACCAGATGCAATTAAAAGCTTTGCTCGCCAGATATACTGCGGAATCAAAACATTCCCTATATAACATCAGGAAATACAATTCATGTTTCCAAATGATATTGTTTAGAGAAATGTGCATTTTTGAACACACTTCTGGTTTAACAGAAATATCCATTAGCATTGTAAAACTAACCCATTGCCCTCGAGGAATCCAGAGTAGAGCCATTTAAAATTTATCTTCCAATTTGAGTTCTCCGCTATAAATACAATGTCAATAAATTTAAGTTCATAACATAAGGACAAAAATAAGTTGGTTAACAAATTACAAATGATATTGATTAAGTAAAGTGTTGGTATATATATTTATACATTTTTTAATAAAAAATCATACCTCCAATGTAAATGTTTAAACATGCTGAAAACATGTACTTGCTTTTTAACCAGACTGAGCCACAGCAACGCGTGGCAGGGTACAGCTAGTACTGAATAAGAATGAACCTCGGGATTCTGAGTCATGGATAAGTGACGAAGACAACACTAGAACTAATTATTCTCTCTCTTAAAGTCACATACGATACTAGTAGAAGGTCATTAACAGTTGATCTTAACATGCACTAAATTTCATTACCACACGCGGCGGGAAATTACATGGTCTGTTACCAGTAGCTCTAGTACAGTTTTGAAGCGTGTCGTTTCTGAACACTCACTCATACACTCTAACGCAGAGGCGAACTAGAACTCAATTCCATGCTAAACTTGACATGTGCCTGCCATATACTTGAAATTATGACCAGCGAGTGACCGCTGCCCCAGAAATTCGTTGCCGCGGTAGCTAAGTGGTCATGGCCGCAAGCTCATGGCCAGTGAGTCACGAGTTCGAGCCCTAATGCTGTTGAAGACCCACCGTGTAGAGGGGCTAATGCACTTTAAACCTGTCGAGCTCATCCTCCCGTTGGTGTGGTGTGATAGCTTGGAGAGGGGTTGCCTACACAGGTGTCATCATTATCACTTAACCGAGGCTCAACATTCCGAAGTGCATCACTAATAGTACCATGTGGCTTTATAGTGTGACGTAAATAAATATTCACTCACTCTCCCCAGACATTCTATTGTTCTTTCAATTATTAGCTATTCCTTTTTTCGGGTGGATCCTAGCAGAGTCCACACCCTTGGCTCGAATTATTTTAGTTGGCGACAATTGCGCCATCTTCGTAACCCTATTTTGATACACTAGATATTATAAACCTAACTATTTCTGGAATTTTCGTATTTTGCAATTTTGTCGGTGGGCATTTCGAATTTCGTCATTGTTCACCGGGCTGGAAGTATGGCTGCGTGTTTGAGTGAGTATACCTTAGAATTTTTTACTTTGTTGAATGCGAAAGGTTTGAAAGAATTGATTGAATGGTGTATGAAGGGAGGATTGATTGCTTCGAATTATGAATGTCCTAAATGCAATGAGCGAATGGGATTACATATATACGAACGAAAGAGTGTTGTTTTGGATGGATTTGAATGGAGATGTTGGAAAAAAGGTGTGAATGCGCATGATGTTTGCAGAAGTATAAGAAAGATTTCGTGGACTCCACTCGGAAAAGTACAGCAGTAAGAAATTAAGTGCGTTTTTTTTTTAAAAATTTTTTATCTTAAATATGTTTGATTAATTTCTGTATTGTTTACATAGATTTTCATTACACATCCACCTTATCTCGCTTTATTCACTTGCCGCCATTGTCAGTTCCACTTGGCGCTGTTTTCGGTTTGTCGACAAGGGTGGGGACTTTCCTAGGATTTTACCCTTTTTTCTCGCTCTATTTTATAATCCTGCACTTTTTGTGCGTTCTTGCATTCTTTACTGAATATTAATATACTATGTTGGTGCATTGATCGAGAGATATCTGTCCGTAAATTTATTGCACCTGTTAGACTAACATAACATATCTTGTAAATATTTTATTTTCATTTCTTCTCTACTTCTTTAACTTCGAAAACAAGAAAAACTCGAATACCACTTTTTCATTCCAAACTATAAATGTCACATTAAAAAAGAGATCAATCTTCAGTTTCATCTGAAAAACAAAAATTCTTTCTCTTATTCCTACTTTCTAATACACCTTTTCTATCCATACACACACATCTTTTAATTTCAAATCTGCATCCCAATTTTCACTCCGCCAAATATTTACCTCCATTTCAATCCACCTCACATTGCCCCTCCCCAGAGAGTATTAAATTGCAATTCTGAAATATTTTATTCTCTTTCTCCCTGCCTTGGGAATAAAGACACACAGAATTTACAATCGGTAGTTTTCCCTCTCAAAATTTTTTTCTTCTCATCCGTATGTGAGAGAAAGAATAACATACAACACAAGAAAAAGAAAACTAATAACTTCTTCTAAGATCCCCTGAATCAATAACTGCGATTAGGAAATAGAATTAAATAAAGATTTTCATCCTCCAGTGAGTGAGTGAGTGATTGTGGGGTTTATTGGCGCAAGAGCCGATTTCAGCTATACTGCGGCCAAACATTGTTTTTAAAACTTCATGGTGTTGAAAACAAAATTTTAAATAATGACTTCAATAAGGTATATCTAAGATCCAAAATTCATTAAAATCGTTTTAAAAGTTCCTTTATAATTTACACTATTAAAATGCTAGAATGTGAAATTAAAAAATTGAAAGCATCAGTTAAATTATTTCTTTCGATTTCTGATATGGGGTCATGAAATGCGAGAAACCACTCCGTATGGGTTAGTATCTCAGTGGAGTAACGTACACCATCGCATTGTGGGTGACACAGGACTCTAAGTGGCCTAAAATCTGATTGACGACAAGTACGTATCCTTTGTGAGATCCAGCTTGGGACGCAAGTCCTGACTTTGCAGGGGGGGGGGGACCTAACATTCTCCGTTACGCCACAGGAGCATCCATTAATTTTTTTCATCATGTTCTCGTCTTCCAAGTCATAATGAGCAAAGCTTTTCTTCGACTTATGGAGTGTCGTTTTTATTTCAATTTCGTGTTTCTGTCCCTTTGTGCGCTTTTTCCTATTTTACCATGTTTTTATTAAATTGCTTTCTTGTCTATCCGGGTAGAATTTTGTAATTGATTTTAAACTAACTTCCCGATGAGCTAGAGACTTGAAATCAGGACCATAGTTCAGAAGTAGATGAAAATGTGATAAAAAGAGTTCTAGTCTCGAATCCGGGTCCTCGAAGAGGTGGATCACGATTTCGATATGGGACCCGTAACTCCAAAACTTACATGAATTTACACAAACAAAGACCCCCTGTCGATAGCATGGGTCGAGTTGCGTCTACGTACTCAATTTCGTTGCTCTGAGGTCAAAAAGGGCCTCCAGGTTACTATGTTTTTTTCATTAATTCGCTTTCTTGTGTGTTTGTCCGGGTGGAATTTTGTAATTGATTTTAAACTATAACTTCCCAATGAGCTAGAGATTTGAAATTTGGACCAAAGTGGAAAAGTGGATGACAATGCATGAAAATGGTTATAAAAACGTGGTACATAAAAAATTTTATAAAAAAAAATCATTTTTAATTTTATAGGAAATAGACGGTTGACTAGTGGATGTGGTAGCTGTAGTATCAAGTAGTGGGACAAATGGCTGGATTTCAGTTGACAGTGCGGCAAATCTGTCGGAAGTAGTAGGTAAGCGAGCTTCAGTTGGTAAAGTTGAGACAAAGGCATTTAGACTGTTGGACGTGGAAGTAGTAATAGAAGAACTGGGAATAATCATTCCAGATTCACATGACATGGGAGACATTACTAAAGATGTGGAAAGAAGTAGAAGTGTTTGAATTGATGAGGATGATGTGGAGACTACAGAAATTGTGTACGAACTTGGCATCTGATTGGAAGAAGATAATGATTTCAGACATTGCAAAGGTGGACAATAGCTGTTTGTTATGCTTGGATCTGTTTGGGTATAGTAGTAGATATAACTGAAGGTTTAGCAGATTGAGGATATGCTTAGGTTAACTAAGGAACTATTAAGTTACGTGTTTCTAAATAAGAAATGTTTTACTTGTTTTAATTTTCTGTATTTGTTTTTCTAGTTTCCATTTTGTGCATAATTTTGAATCTGATAGATGGGTTTGTGAGCAATTAACACATTTCGGTTTTAGTGTACAATACGTTGAGTGCCCGCTCTATAGTCTAGGGTTCGAGATAACGAACTCAAGGCTGGCGTGTGATGAGTTTGATCCTTGCACCGTTGAAGACCCGCCATGCAGAGGGACTGATGTTCGTTAAATATGTCGAGGCTCCAATATCCTCCCGTTGGTGTGGTGTGGAAGTTATGAAAAGGGGTGCCAGCTCATCTGTCGTCCTCGTCACATGACCATGGTTCAGAATTGCGAGATCCGTCACCCAAAGCCCTCGTGTAGCTGAATAAGGAGACGTTAATCTCACTAAATCACTTGTTCTCTTTTGAATAATATTATACTAGACCACAATAAACTGGTTCCAGAATCATCGCAATTGCTGTTCTCTAAGTTTTAATGGATCTCGAGCTATAATAGAATGTCTTTTCCTTGACCCTTCTAGGGAGTAACACATAGGCCACCCTAGAGCAGGGATTTGCAAAGAGTGGTCCGCCAAGACAGAAAACTAAGTAGACAGAAACTCTTTCCCATGTTTGGTCAACATATATTTGTGAGTACAAAGTGTTTCTTGCATGAAAATCAACAAGAGTAAACATAAGTGCAAGAGCTGTCATTAATTTGCTGACTGTGATGAGAAATTCAACAAGCAATCTCAATCCTGATTTCAAAAGAAGTAGAAAAGTGTGATAGGGTACATTTGTCTCATTAAACTTATTCTAAAATTAAAGAAGCCTACAAGCAATAGAGGATATGAAATATAAGAACAGCAAATAAATTGAATAAACTTCCACTACTTTATTTAACTTTTATTTATTAATTTTTGTGGTACAATTTATACCTTTTTTGAGAAACACAGTTAACTAATGAATGCAATTATTTTCAAAAGGTAGGGTGATCCCGTACCCTCCACTTCAACAAAGTGGACTTGAGCCGAAATAGTTTCCCACCCCTGATCTAGAGAAAATTGATCAACATATAGAAGTAGATTAATGTACCTTCATGGTATAAAAAGTTTATCATTTCAAAGTATATTTTTAAAAAAGT